>PVJS01000119.1:40508-54945 GCA_004027185.1 Glis glis | reverse complement strand
GCTCAGTGAATGTGAGTAATTCCAGATTAACTCTTATTTCTGCTGACAGCTATCAGCCGCACATTGAAAGCTGGAAATTGGCGTAATGAAGCTGTCTCGGTTAATGGGGCCGATGGAGGCTGGGGAGGCGGCCCCAGCTGCCTGGAATCTAGATCTGTGGGCTGGTGGGGGAAGGGCAAGTGCTTCTGGGTTTTCCTTCTCCAGGCTTTGCCCCCATTTACCATGCTTCTGGCTAGGCGGGTGACCTGAGGGGTCTGGGCTCGCCACTCTCCTGCTGGCAGTGAAATTAAGCTGTGTAAACAGGAGCGGGCTGCTCCTCCCGTCCAGAGGTGACCTCCTGGTGCAGTTGGTAGGGTCGGTGGTGGCCGGGCTGCTGAGAGCGAAGCTGGCCCCCTGAGGGGTGATGAACGACACCATCAAGGTGCTTACACGGTCTGCGGCTGCCGGCCCAGTGGGAGCTGGAGGAGGAGGGAGGGGCGGGGGAGGGGAAAGCTACCACGGGCAATAGTCTCTTGGCTGAACCCTGCTGGCCACGGGCTCAGCCAGCCAGTCACCCGCTAGCCTCCCTCAGACATTGCCCCCCACTCCCTTGAACATCCATATCCCTTCCCCACCCCACCCCACCCCCGGCCTTCAAACCCCAGGACTGGATTTGATTCTTGGAACCTCGGGGCAGCCCTCGCTCGCAGCCCCCAGCATCCGCACCGTCTGCCCAGGCAGCTGGAAGCTGGGGTGCCAGGCTGCTGGGCAGCTGGACCTGGAGGCGTCCCTTGTCCAGCCCATGCTTTTCTAATTGCTCTTTTGGACAGAAATGATAGCGCTCTGAAGCCAACACCTGGTTCGATCCTTTTAGGGCGTGCAGTAAAGCCAGTCTGTTTCCTCTGGACTCCTCGGGTGGGGAGGGGATGCTTGTGAGCTCCTTTTTTTTTTTTTCTTAAGCAAAACTGTACAAAATTCCTAGAGTTTTGCCACCTGGATATACAGATTAAGCTTTTATAGGTTTGTAGAATTCTGTAGCTGTCTATTCCCTGAGGGTAGAAGATTTGGGGAGGGGGCAATGGGCTCTCATCTTCTAGCAGTTGGAGGATTCTGGGTCAAGGTGAAGCGGAGAGCTGGAGCAGCTATCCCCTCCCCTCCTCTGCCCAGGCCCCCCTGCTTTCCCACCCCCACTTCTGTGGGTGGCACAGCAGCAGTGTAAGACTGTCATGTTGCTTAGGGTGGCTCTTAGTATGCCTGGCTCTTTCTGGGGTCCTCTTCCCCTGGTCTCCTCTTCCTGGTAGGGGCCAAGGTAGCTTATTTGGGGTGCACTAGCTATGCTTTGGGGTTACTCTCTAGCAATCTGCAATCATTGACCTAGTGAGAAGGAAAAGGACCACTCTCTCCTCCACCCCCATCAGTGGACCAGAGAGTTTCCTCCAGAAGGAGGCAGCTCTGGAGGGCATCTGGGGAATGAATTGTGGCCTCTCTCCCAAAGATGTAAAATTCTTATCAATGATGGAAACTATTGTGTCTCATTGAGAGGGTTTGGAAGTGGGAATAATTGTGCTGCTGAGTCTCATGAACAGTAGTAATAATAATGCTGATGCTGACCTCAGGATTGCTTTCTGGGTGGTTATTTGATTCTGCGCTGGGATACAATGGGATGGGTGGGGTGGGATGGGGAGTCTGAAGGAGGCCAAGCAGGGAGGGGCTGGTAGAGGCAGAAGGTCTTGGGCTGGGGCCCTCACAGGCGTGGAGCTGCCTAGGGATGTGGGGCTCTTGGAGGTAGAGCATCTACCCTGTTGCTTTTGCCTCTCCATGGGGGTTCAGAGGAAACTGCCAACAGCTCCAGGCCCCCACCCCAGGCTTGGCTGCTCTTGCTTCCTCCACCCCCAAAACTCCAGGAAAAGGTCTGTCTGGGGGTGGGGGACTGGGAAGAGGAGTGAGCTGAGCTGGTGCTAAAAACAAACCTGAGGCTCATATGCAGTCTCTCACTCACTCCCCAAAACACCCTAGCGAGGAAAGTGTGTTGCTAGCATTTTTCCATGTAGCAGTTCAGAGAGATTAAGGGACCTGCCCAAGGTCACACACCCAGGAAGTGGCAGAATTCATACTGGGCCAACCCGCAGCCCACACCACCTGTCTGTTCTCGCTGTGGAGAGAATGGGGCATCATGGGAAGAATCATGCTTACAAAATGAAGAGGGTTTACAAGAGGGCAAGGGGACCCTTTTCTAAAACACTCACATTTATATTTAGGGAGATGTACACATGGTTCCCAGTATGGTGGCATTTGCAAGGGCTTAGGAGGCTCCCAGCCACCTTGTGGGGTGGAGAGGGGATTCAGTCACAAGACAAGGTGTCCCTCAGCCCCAGGTGCCTGTCCAACAGCTGGCCATGGCTGGTCCTGCAATCACTGCAGGTTCCCCATCACCACCATTCCCTAGTAGTCCTGCTCTGAATCTTTGGCACCTGCTCTCCTCCTCCCCCTTTCACCTCCTTCCCACTTCCTGCCCCACCCAGCCCTCACCCACTTTCCAAACACCTTTCACTTCCATTTCACCTCCACAGTACCCACCCATCACAGCCTGCTGCCCTATGGCCTCTTTTCTTCTCTGCTGGGCCAGCTGAGCTGCCCAACCTGCTAGGCAGCAACAGTGGTGCAGTGAGGGCATCAGACACTAGGTGGCAGCATATGGCACCCTCACCTGGTACCACCTGGTACCCCTCCTCCTACAGAGGGACCAAGCCAGGGAGGGAGCGGACACCAACAGTGATGGACACCTTCTGTGGACAGATGCTTTGTGCAACTCCCAAAGGAGGAAACAGGCTCCCAGGGCCCGGGGAAGGACTTGTGTGTGGGAGAGCCCAGACAGTAATCCCAGCCATCCGGATGCCCCATGATCCCTCCCTAAGACCAATGCCCCGAGATCTGATCCCTACCTAATGCCAGTGGACTCGGGACTAATCCAGGTCAGTGGTGGTCAGAAGGGAAATTAACTCTCAAAGCGAGTTTAGTTGTGGACTGGTGTCCCATTTGGTGGTGGGTCGAGGAGGCTGCTGCTCCAGGGAACTGCGGGAGGGAATTCTGCTAAGAATGTGGCAGTATGCACGCCTTAGGCCTGGTCCAGGTGTGGGAGCTGCTGGCTTTTGCCCATGGAGCTCATTAATTCTTGCTTTGAAAACTCCAGAAGTGGGTGCGGCGGCTGGTGCTCTCACACGCATCCCAAATCAGATCAGGAGCAGGCCAGGCAGAGGCGCAGCCTCGCTGACACCCTGAGCAGGATTCTGTGGCCCCACCAGGCTGGGGTCTGGAGGAAACTGGCCCAATGCTTGGGAGGAGAGAAGCAGAGGTGGCTGTGGGACCCAGGCGCTCCTGGCCTTCAAGGGGCCAAGGGCGCTAAAAGGCATCAGGCAGTGAGATGGAGGGAGGTTTGTTCCCCCACCCCCACGCTGCTGTCCCTCTGTCCCTCTGTCCTGCCAGCTCCAGCCTGAGGTGTACCTTGCAATAATCTTATCTTGTCATCTCCTTGCCAGGAAAGCCCTGGTGCTGGGTTCCCCTGGGACACTCACTGGTGGGGGAGGCGCAGCACGTGCTCAGACCATGCAGCCTGGAACTGCAGCCACCTGGGGAGGGAGGATGGGGACGGGCCACTAAGGCTGGGGGAGATTCAGTCTGTCTCTCTGCCACAGCCCAACACACAGGCCTGTATTCCTCCTCTCAGCAGTCTCCCAGCAAGAAACATCTTGATTCTGAAAATTCAAAAGCAGAGTGGGCAGTGCCCAGTGCCAGGCTGTACCTAATGCCACAGTGGCCTCACTACCTATGACCTCTTCTTAGAAAGTGGGGTACTTAAGCCGGGCATGGTGGCACACGCTTGTAATCCCAGTACTTGGGAGGCTGAGACTGGAGGATCGAAGGTTTGTGGCCAGCCTCAGCTACTTAGTGAGGCCCTCCACAACTTAGTGAGACCCTGTTTCAAAATAAAGAATAAAAAATAGGGCTGGGGGTGTAGCTTGGAGGTAGAATGCCCCTGGGTTCAATCCCCAGTACCGCAAAAAAAAAAAAGAAAGTGGGGTACTTGTTTAGTCAGCCAGAAAACACTTCCTGAAGACTGGCTTTGCCAGGCATTCTCCGGGTGCTGTGGATACACTGATAAACAAGACTCAGTCTCTATCCTCCAGGTATGCACAGTCCTCTGGGGGAGGTAAGCAAGACAATCAATAATTACAATATAGGGAGGGGGATGTGCAGAGGAAGGGTCCTTAACCCCAGGGCTGAGATGGAGGAGGTCCAAGGAAGGATTCTGGGAAGGTGGGAGGGGGTCTCGAGTGAAATCTTGAAGGATAAGTAGAGTTTACCAGGTATCGGAAGGGAGGGGAGAATAGGCTGAGCAGCCTTGAAGGCAGGCTGGGTATAGAGGCAAGAGCCAAGGGTATAGGAAGTACATCCTGCCCAAGGAGCTGCCTGGAGGCTGCAGCGTTCAAAAGATGGCGTTCATGCCTGTGCCAGGGCAGGCTCTGTGGGCCTGGGCAAGCTGTGGGATGCCTTGAGGCCCCCGAGTTCTTGCTCCAGTGAGGAGAAGAACCAAAACAATGACATCCTAGGAATACTGTGTTATCATTCAAGGGCTGTGTGAAAGGGGCCACATTCCCAGTGCCTCTGGAGAGACAGGGGAAGGCAAGGACTGCCAAGGGCCCCATCTCTATCTGAGTCTCCCACCCAGTGCTGTACCCCGCAGAAGGAACAGCAAGATGCAAAGGTGGGCCCAAGGGGCTGATGCTTCTACCCCAACGCTGAAGCCAGAACCAAAGGGTCCTGACCCCAAACTGGAGCTCTAACTATCGGACTTCCTGGCCAGTTCCGGGGCTGAAAGGTCCCAGGTGGAGCCAGCCTGGGTCTGGGCTCCCCAGTCTCAGGAAGTGAGCCTTCTTGGGGAGCTCACCTCCTGAAGGGCCCTGAAGGAAAGTCTCTAGGTTTCCCAAGCACAGAACCAGCCCTACTGGTTTCCATGGTGTTGAGGACCCCACAAGGCTGAAAGAAAGAAGGGGAGAAGACAGAAAGCTAGAAGATGCTAGCAGATGTATCACAGTAAAAATGCAGGGCGGGGTGCTGAGAAAGCCCTGAGCGGGGTCAGCAGAAAGCTCAGGGAGACTCCCGCTGCTCAGGCCATAGGAGCCCAGCCTGCGAGGGCTGGAAGAGAGCTTAGTGGCACCTTGTCCAAGCTGCTCAAAAATCTGGGTCCCAGAAACATCAAGGAGAGTGTTGCGGTCACGCCGGATATGAAAAGTACTGCCTGAAGCGTGGAGGGGGCTGGAGGTGACTCAGTAGGTCCCTGCCCTTGGGGACCTCTCAGATTGGCAGGGAAGACAGACTCTGCACAACTAATTATAACTCAAGGTACACTTGGAGGTAGACATGGAGGCTCTATAGTCTTTTGCCTAGAGACTGGGTTGGAGGGGACGGAATAGGGTGGGTGTAAATGGGTGGGTGGAGGGGGAGGGAACAGACAGAGGGCTGAGAGGACTTACCAATGGAGGGGTAGGGGTCCCTGGTCCAATTGCCTAGGAAGGGGAAGCCTTGTCCCAACCCTTGCCACCCCACCCTGAGCCGCTGATCTCTGTTCTGATAGCCGTTGGACAGGAGACATCCCTTCTGGTGACTTCCTGCCTGCCCAGAGGGACAGGAGATGGCTGGACACTTTTGCACTATCTCCCCACCTGCCACTGAGCAGCCAAGGAAGGAAAGGTCAGGTCTCCTTGACCTGAGAACAGGGCCAGGGAAGTGACCGCTAGGTGCAGTTAGGCCAAGCTTGCAGGCAGAGGAGAGATGGTCCAGGGAAAGATCTGCCCAGAATTCCTTCTCAGCCCCAAGAAAGGGGTGTGGGTTGGCTTCTGGGACCCAGCATGGCCAAGTGGCAGCAAGCAGAAGAAGGCCACTGACTCCAAGCCCGTTTTACAAAAGGTGCGGAACGTGGAGACTCAGCTTCAGGACGAGGACACTGATACGGGGCTCTTCCTGGGGCTTCAGCTGTCCGTCCTGCACCTGGCCAGGCTGAGACGGAAGGAATGAACACATGTCGGGTGTCAGGCAATGTGAGTTACATACTTTCCCCACTGAGTCCTCAGATAACCCAATGAGGAAGATCTGCTGCAATTAGGAGGGTTTTACAGATGTGAAAGTGGAAGTGCAGCGAAGCACTGGACCAGACCAGGGAGCCACAGGGGGCCATTTCTCTGGCACAGGCCAGAGGCCACTGGAAGGGGCTGTCGCTGTGTCAGCGACCCCCCATCCCCGCCCCAAAGTCCCTCCCAACGCCTGGGTTTCTTGGAGACACTGCCCAATGTTGCAACCAGCTGGGATGGGAGAGCCTGACCCAGGCGGCCTAGGGGTAGGGCTCTGTGGGGCGGGCCGGGGCGGAGCAAGGGATGGAGGTGGCGCCCAGCTCCCGCTCTGCAGGTGGAGGGGCCAGACAGGCGCGCTCGCTCGTCTTCCTCGCCCCTGTTCCTCCGCCCCATGGACACCCTGTGCGGCTCCGGGGAGCTCGGCTCCAAGTTCTGGGTAAGGCGCGGGGCTCAAGGGCCTCTGTGGAGGAGGTGGGGTCAACCGGGTTGCTTGGTCCGCCTCGCCTGCGGTCCTGTGGGCTTAGCAGGTCCCCTGGGACAGAGAGCACGCACCGCCCACTCTGAGGTGCCTGAGCGCCCAGGAGGAGGCGACGGGGCTCCGACAGGGGTTCTGGCTAAGCTGCCAGGAGCCGGAACCCACCCGACAGCGGGTGTCGCGGAATGAGACCTGCAGAGTCCCGCCCTTCCCGGCTGCTAGGAGGAGCTCAAGAAAACATGACACCCCAAGAATAAGGAAGTGTCCCCACTTGCCTGCTCGCCCCAGCCCCTCTGTAGGTTGACCCCAGTTTGCAGAAGGAATATTTTACCATTAGCCCCGATCCTGGTGGACCCTCCAGCACCTCACCCACCAACTAGGGCTTGGTTGAACACCTGGGACCTCTGTCCTGGGACCGCATGGCATCCAGAGCCCCTGTTCAACAGGTACTTAAGGAAGCTGGCCCTGCAGCTGGCCCCATCCTTCTTGGAAAGAGTTCTTGCCACCCGGCTGCAGGTCTCTGAGCAGGCTATCCTTGCCACCCAGGTCTTAGGAGGGAGAGGCAGACCTCACTGTGAAGACAGGCCCTGGCAGGTACCAGGCATCAGAATTCCAACCCTGTCCTTTGACAGATGGGGAAAAGGAGGCCCAGAGAGGAAAGGACTTGCCCAAAGTCGCCCAGTGCCACAAAAGCAGAGCTAGGATAGGAAAGCAGGACTTTTGTGACGCCTGCCAATTCCCTTTCTAAGACAGGCTGCTGATTCCAGCCCCTGTACAGTTTGGGTACTTTCCATGTATACAGCCTAAGACCTCCTACCTGCCGAGTTTGAAAGTAGTTGGTGTGTCTCCATTTCACAGATGGAGATGAGATTAAAGGGGCCTGTCTGTGGTCATCGGGGGCTGTCCAGCATAGGCAGGTTGTAAGTTCAGATTCCAAATTCCAATCTCGAAGTCTTTGTCTCATTTTGAGTGTTTGTACATATGTGCCTGGTGTGTGTGTGTGTGTGTGTGTGTGTGTGTGTGTGTGTGTGTCTGTTCTGTGTGTGCATATATATGTGTGCAGGGGTGATGGTGAGGTGTTAGCCATAGGTGTGTGCTATATACCTGTGACTGAACAGTGTGTGTGTGTAAGTCAGGAACCACACTCTTGGGCTATCATTTAAGGTATCTTAGGCTGGTATTTAAAGTTTAGGATGGATTGATGATATTACACAGATTTTTTTTTCTTCCCTTTACTGGGGATTGAACTCAGTGCCTCACACATGCTAGGTAAACACTACCACTGAGCTACACCACCAGCCCTTTTTATCTTATTATGAGACAGGGTCTTGCTAAGTTGCCCAGGCTAGCCTCAAAATGCAATCTTCCTGTCTCAGCCTCCTGAGTAGCTGGGATTACAGGTGTGCACCACCACGCCCAGCTGTTACATGCTTTTTTTTTTTTTTTTTTTTAGCTGAGGCAATGGAGTACCTGTAAAAAAAAAAAAAGTGAACTCTATTCAACTGGGGGTCTCTCTTTTTCTCTGGGTCACTGTGGGGTTAATTGGGATGTTATGCAGAAAGCAGGAAGGCTCTTCCAGCAATTTCTCTCAGGGTTTACAGAGCTGAGATGAGAGAGGGTCTTAGGCCAGGAGACTAGAGCCTAAGCTATAGCTCAGTTATCCAAAAGGCCTGGAGTTCTGGGCTACTCATTTGTGGCATGCTATTTTGCATCTCATTTGCATTGCATATCATTCAGGCATATCCACCCCTGAAGTTTAGGCACCACGGGGAAGTGATTTAGGGCAGCTAGGAAGTATCTGAACCAAGAAGGAAAAGGCGGGAGGGGTGGGGTGTTCAAGACCCTCTTGTTTACTCTACCAAGACTTTCATTAGCTTATCCTCATAGCCTCTCTTTCTTCGCCTGTAAAATGAGGAAATAACCCACCTTCTGCTCACCTTGCAAGATTTTTGTGGGGATTAAATGAGATAGGGAATGTGAAATGATTTTGAGAATCAAGAAACTCTCTATGGTTGGCAGGTCCTGGTATTCCTGGGAAGAGGGACAAGAACAAAGAAAAATGAAATTAGAAGGGGATGTTAACTTGGGAGGCTGAGTCTGGAGGATCTGGGTTCGCGACCAGCCTCAGCTACTTAGTGAGGCCCTCCGCAACTTAGTGAGACTCTGTTTCAAAATAAAGAATAAAAAATAGGGCTGGGGGTATAGCCCGGAGGTAGAATGCCCCTGGGTTCAATCCTCGGTACTGCTAAAAAAAAAAAAAAAAAAAAAAAAGAAGGGGATGTTAGTCCTGGGAAGTCCTATAAGAAAAGGGCCGTTGAAGCTGGTGGTGCATGCCTATAATCTCAGTACATAGGAGGCTGAGACAGGAGGATCACAGGTTTGAGGCCAGCCTCAGCAATTTAGTGAGACCTTTAGCAACTTAGTAAATCCTGTTTCAGAATAAAAACTAAAATAGGGCTGGGGGTATAGTTTAGAGATAGAACACTCCTGGGTTTAATCCCCAGTACCGCCTCCCCTCAAAAAAGTAAAGGGCTGTTGGTGGTGCATACCTGTAATCCCAGCTACTCAGGAGGCTGAAGCAGGAAGATCCCAAGTTGCCTGGGCAATTTAGTGAGACCCAGTCTAAAATAAGAAGGTCTGGGAATGTAGCTCAGTGATAGAGTGCCCCTAGAATCAATCCCCAGTGCAGGAAGGAAGGAAGGAAGAAAGGAAGGGAGGGAGGGAGGGAGGGAGGGAGGGAGGAAGGAAGGAAGGAAGGAAGGAAGGAAGGAAGGAAGGAAGGAAGGAGCGAGCTATTGGGCCAGAGACTCCCATTTTGACTATTTTCTAGGGATCAGGGGCTGATTCTGGCCAAATCCATCAGCCTCAGCCCCAGCTCACTCTAAGGGTAGGAGACCGGGGGACACCCATGACCCTAAGAGGCTGAGACAGGAGGATTACAGGTTTGAGACGAGCCTTAGCAACTTAGCAAGACTCTCAGAAACCTAGTGAGACCCTGTTTCAAAATAAAAAATAAAAAGGTCTATAGTTCAGAGGTAGAATGCCCCTGAGTTCAATCCCCAACACCACACAGAGAGAGAGAGAGAGAGAGAGAGAGAGAGAGAGAGTAAACTGTGTGACCAAACTATCCCACTACTCATGAAACCAGAGATGCCTCTAAAACCAAGGAGGCTGTGGCATACCTTCACTCTAACCTGCTGTCCCCTGCACGGAGGATTACTCTCTGTTCTGGCAAATAGATGTTGGGCTGCACCCAAGAGTCAAGAGAGAACACGAAGGAGGGGCCGCTTATTCTCAGGAGGTATTAGCCTGCTTGCAGGATCAACCTTGACCTGATGCGCCTAGACAGCTCAGAAACACAAAGTTCCTGACCATGAAAGCTGTGCCAAGATGGCACTGAACGCCTGATAAGTAGTGAGTTCCCTGTCATTAGGGGTGTGTTAGTACATAGTTATCGATCACTCGATGGGATCGCTAGAAGGATTCAAGCCAGGGAAGGAGGTGGGATCCTGCCCTGAAATTCTGTGACCAACTGGGAAGAAAGAGGATGTAGCCTGTGGGGATTTGCCTGTCCTTCCTCTGAGGTTTCCAGACTCCCCTTTCCGGGCTCTCTCACTGTTCCAGTTTACTTAACGGCAGCTCTGGATCCAGGCCCGTGGGTCCCCCACTGGTCAGGCCCACATGGGGGAAGGTGCCCTCATTGTCCCCTTTGCTGCTTGCTCACCCTAGAGAAGGGCAAAGCCCCGGTCCCTTGGAGGCCAGCTCTCTGTTTCTCCTGCTCCTTTCTGGCAGTCCCAGCTCTGTCATCCACTAGCTGTGTGACTTTAGGCAGATCATTCATCCTCTCTGGGCTCTAGCTGGGCTTAGGTGGGTTCTGGAGCCCCCTTCAGGTCTGGAGTTGTACAGTGAAGGTTCTGGAAGGATGAGCCTCTGGCTTTGGGGGCCAAGGCCATGATTAGGTATTCCAAACTTTAGGGTTCCAAGATATCAGAGTCTCCCAAGCTGCACCTGCCTCGTTGCCCAGCGTGAGTAGGCAGCCACCAGCATGCATGAGGAATGCACGAGGCTCAAATGTCAATGTGTTTTAGCTGTCAAATGAAGACATGCAAAGCTATGGGGAAGCTGGAAGTGGCAGGCCCCTGAGGTGGGCAGGTTGGGGGAAGGGACCCCGTAGCCTACTGGGCATCCCCTCTTCCCAGCCACCCAGTCCTCTTTCCCAGGCCAGGGACCCTGACTCCCTGCCCTCCATCCCGGCTGGGAACGTGGAATCTGGTGCTGGAGGGCTCTGAGCTCTTGGCTTCTGGGCGGGCGATTTGGTCCTTTATGGTCCCAGACTGGCTTCTCGTGGCCCCAGGGTTGAAGGCCAGAGACTCGGGAAAGGAAGTGAGTCAGAAGAGCAGCCTTGGGGAGGGAGCTTTGCCAAGCCTGCCTGCTGGCCCCGGACAGGGAAATGGTGTTGGAGACCAGCTGGCCTCCGGGGAGAGCGGTCCCAGTAGGGACTGTAGCTGCCCTACTCAGGAAGCAGGGACAGGGTGTCTGGGCTCTCCCCTCACACACATACACTGTGGGGCTGTCCCAGGGGTGGACCCCTGGGGCAGGGGTAAGACTTGGGTGCACCCTTGCTAAGGAGGCTGAGCCCCTCCCTTCCCCCACCTGGACCTGCTCTTGTTTTTGAGGCTGAGAGGGGGTGCTGGTGGAGGGAGGCATGAGTGAGAACGGGGGCCTAACCCTAGATTGGATTTCTCCTTCTAACTGGACCTTCAGGTTTCTAGTCTAGTGGTTCACAGAGCCGCAGTTAGTCCATTACCCAGGTGTTAGTGGCTCCTTCCCCTGACTCCAGAGTGGGCTGCATGACTAAAAGAAGACATGTAATGTTTCAGGTGACCTGAACACAGGTGGGATGTCATGCCGGAGCCCCTTGGGCTGTAGAGGAAGCACCGTATAAACCCAGGGGTGGGGACTGAAACTCAAGCTCACTACATGTATTCAGGTCCCCTACCCGCCCTGGGTCTCAGGTGTCACGAACATTACATGATAATCCTGGTGCACTGGAGCTCAATTAACCAAAGCCATTGTGGGCTGGCAAGCCGCTTCCAGGGTGGATCAGCCAGTTAGGCCTGGAAGTGATAGGCGGGCACAGCACCACCAATTTGGGGTCTCCAGGCCCTTCTGAGGGCTTCTGGTTTCAGCCAAGGTAGTTCAGTGAGCAAATAGGGGTCAGAGCATGCCCTTTCCCTTTCTGCACCTCCATTTCTTTTTCTTTCTTTCTTTCTTTCTTTCTTTCTTTCTTTCTTTCCTTCCTTCCTTCCTTCCTTCCTTCCATCCATCCTTCTTTCTTTCTTTCTTTCTTTCTTTCTTTCTTTCTTTCTTTCTTTCTTTCTTTTTTTGCGTGTGTGGTACTGGTGATAGAACCCAGGGGCATGCTACCTCTGAGCTAAACACCAGCACTATTTTATTTTTTTATTTTGAGACAGGGTCTAAGTTGCAGAGGGCCTCACTAAGTTGCTGAAGCTGTCCTCAAACCTGCAATCCTCCCGTCTCAGCCTCCCAAGTACTAGGATTACAGCTGTCCACCACCATGCCCAGTTCTGTACCTCCATTTCTGCTGAGATAAATCATCTTGTCCGTTAATCTAACCTCACCAGCTGCCTAGCATTGGTGGCCCTCCTCCCCCACCACACAGGATTAAGGAAGTAATGACTTTTCAGGACAGAGCTGTCAGCAGGCTGGGGCTCCAGGCTGGGAAGTCGCTGGCAGAGCTGGGGCACAGGGCTCCGGGGCCCTTACCCCTGCTGCCGTGGTATGAGCCTGCAGGGATTTTGGCCTTGGTACTCATGAAAGGCCATCTGCTTGGTGGTCCATTCCGGGTGGGGGACCTTCCTCCTTATCAGCCTGGTCCAGCTGTTTAATCACAGTATTAAGGAAGCCGCTGTTGCTGTGGAAACTGTGTGGGTGATGGTGAGCGGGGGCTGTGGGCTGGAGCCTGCCTCCAGCTGGGAATCTTCAGACCAGCCATGAGAGGGGACCCTTGTGGAGCCAGCATCCATCCTGACTTGAGGGGGTTCGAGAGTGTTGTGAGGTCCGGGAAATGACCTCCACTGACCCCACCCTACTTTCATTTACACTTAACTTCCTTTGAGCTGAGAGCCCCCTCAGGGTGCCAGGACTGTGGCCTTGGTGCCAGGGACAGAGCGTGCTGTGCTCTGGGGAACATAGCAGTTGCTGATGCTGTGGGTTGGGAGGGCATCCTCGCTTAGTTTATGCATTCATTCACTTCATTTATTCATTCGTTCATTTGTTCTTTTGTCCAATAAATGTGCATTGAGTGCCTTTTCTGTACCGGGGCTGATCGAGGCATCAGGGAGCATCTATGGTCAACAGAAGTTGTCTTTTAACAAACCTGTCTTCCAAGAATGCATATTTCAGTGGAATCAGGCAGAAAAACATTACATGAAACCAATTGCTAGCCAGGCGTGGTGGCGCACGCTTGTAATCCCAGTACTTTGGGAGGCAGAGACCGGAGGATCTGGGTTCGCGGCCAGCCTCAGCTCTCGCTCTCTCTCTCCCTGTCTCTCTCTCTCTCTCTCTCTCTCTCTACTTACTGAGGCCCTCCGCAACTTCATGAGACCCGGTTTCAAAATAATAAAGCATAAAAAATAGGGCCGGGGGCGTAGCGCGGAGGTAGAACGCCCCTGCGTTCAATCCCCGGTACCGCAAAAAAAAATAAAAATAAAAATAAAATAAAACCAATTGCTCAATTATTGGTTTATTGATTTATTTATTTTTGGCGGTACTGGGATTGAACCCAGGGGAATTCTACCTCTGAGCTACACCCCAGTCCTATTTTTTTATTCTTTATTTTGAAACCGGATCTCAGTAAGTTGCGGAGGGCCTCACTAAGTAGCTGAGGCTGGCTGTGAACCCGGATCCTCCGGTCTCAGCCTCCCAAGTACTGGGATTACAAGCGTGCGCCACCACGCCCGGCTCTGCTCAATTATTTTGAATGAAAAAAAAATTATATCAAATGAGGGAAGATGATAAGGGATATGGGGAAAATAGGCAAAGAGGGACAGAGAGCAGAAACAAGTAGAGGTGAGAGTTAAGTGCCCTTAAGTTAGGAAGGTCAAGGTAGACCTTCCAGAGAGGATTTGATCAGCGCAAAACCTGGCAGGCGGTGAGGGCATGAGGCAGGTGGGTCTCCAGGCCCAGCTGCTGAGGCGGACGCTGGCACAAAGTGTCTGATCTGCACAGGGGCCAGGGTGCTGGGGTGGGGGAGAGAGGAGAGTGGGGGAGATGGGGTCAGGCAGGTGAGGGGTGCTGATAACGGCCCTGCATGAGTTGGCATGAGAAGCCTTCAGCTTTTGCTCTGAGTGGGAGCCCTTGGTGGGTTTGAACCAGAAGAATAACATGGTAGCATGGTCTGTCTTAGGCTTCAAAAAGGTCTTTCTCAGCCAGGCGTGGTGGCACACACTGGTAATCCCAGTACTTGGGAGGCTGAGACAGGAGGATTGCAGGTTTGAGGCCAGCCTCAACAAATTAGCGAGACCCTCCGCGACTTAGTGAGACCCTGTTTCAAAAAATTAAAGAATAAGGAGTGGGGCATGGTGACGCACGCTTGTAATCCCAGTACTTGGGAGGCTGAGACTGGAGGATCCAGGTTCGCAGCCAGCCTCAGCTACTTAGTGAGGCCCTCTGCAATTTAGTGAGACCTTGTTTCAAAATAAAGAATAAAAAATAGGGCTGGGGGTGTAGCTCAGAGGTAGAGTGCCCTTGGGTTCAATCCCCAGTGCCCCCCCTCAAAAAAATTTTTTTTGTGGTATGGAGCCGGGGGGGGGGGGCGTAATCCCAGTCCTTAGAG
>PVJS01000119.1:0-40408 GCA_004027185.1 Glis glis | reverse complement strand
ATGGGGGAGTTGGCTGGGGCCAGATTAACTCCGCCTGCCTCCCCTCCCTCCTGGAGCTCCTGACCAGGCTTAGTGGTGGGCCCAGCTCTGTGACCAACACATCAGGGCTCAGCAAGAGTGTGTGGGTCCTTGGCTCACATAGTTTGAGCAACTACTGAATACGAGTAGGGCTCTGCAATATAAAGCTATGCCCAGGGTTCAACTGAAAGGCCTCACAGCAGCATGACCCTGACTGCCAGCTCCACGAGGCAGGGATGGGGCCACACGTGCACTGCTGTGTCCAGGCCTCCTGGCCCACTGCCCAGTCCCCAGCCGCCCTCACCAAAGCATTGTCAAGGGGAAGACGGATACTCCTGGGAAGTAGACCTCTTAGGAGGAAGAGGGTGCTCAGGATGGAGGAGGTGGGTCCTGAGTCAGGCCCACCACCCCCTCCCTGGGGTTGTTAGGCTTTTGACAGGTGGAAGAAAGAGGGAGCAAGGTGAACAAGTGCATGGGGGGGAGGGAGAATCTCAGAGAAGTTGGGGATTAGGGAGTTGGCTGTAGGGAAGGGTGCAGTAGGAAGAAAGGTGGGAGGAGAGCCTGAGGGACTTGCGGGCCAGGGCGGGGGTTGGGACTCATCCAGGAGCAGCAGTAGCACTGCAGGTGTTGGGGGTGTGCTGCAAGAGGCACAAAGCCCAGTTTCAGAGTCATCCTGCAGCAGGGGCCAGGGCGTGGGAGGGCAGAGTGCTACCTGGATGGGATTAAGGAGGGAGTGCAGGTTGAGGAAAGAGAGGTAGAGCCAGGTGTGATGGCACACACCTGTAATCCCAGTACTTGGGAGGCAGAGACCGGAGGATCAGGTTCGAGGACAGCCTCAGCAACATAGCAAGACTCTCAGCAACCTATTGAGACCCTGTTTCAAAATTTTAAAAATTTTTAGCCAAGTGTAGTGGCACCTGCCTGTAATCCCAATGCTTGGGAGGCTGAGACCAGAGGTTTGCAGGTTTGAGGCCCTTCTCAGCAATTTAGTGAGACCCTGTTTCAAAAAATAAAGATTAAAAAATAGGGCTGGGGGTATAGCCCGGAGGTAGAATGCCCCTGGGTTCAATCCTCAGTACTACAAAAAAAAAAAAAAAGGGCTGGGGGCATAGTTCAGAGGAAGAATGCCCCTGAGTTCAATCCTCAGTACCCCCACACACACACACAAAGAGGAAGCCAGGCATGGTGGCACGCACCTGTAATCCCTGTACTTGGAAGGCTGAGACAGGAGGATTGCAGGTTCAAAGCCAGCCTTGTCAACTTAGCGAGGCTCTCAGCAACCTAGTGAGACCCTGTTTCCAAATGAGAAATACAATCAGCTGGGGGTGTAGCTTGGAGGTAGAGTGCTTCTGGGTTCAATCCCCAGTACCAAAAAAAAAAAAGACTGAGAGCTCAAACCAGTTGGGCGTGGTAGTGTCATACACCTAAAATCCCAGAGACAGAATTGCAAGTTCGAGGCCAGCCCGGGCAGTTTAGTGAGACCCTATCTCAAAGAAATAAAAAACGAAAGGGCCTGGGATGTAGCTCAGTGGGAGAGAACCTTTGGATTTGATCCTCAGCACCAAAAAAAAAAAAAAAAAAAAAAAAAAAATCAAGCCCACAGAGAGTTCAATAGTTCACATAAATCATTCCAGACCAGCTAGGGGCAGCGAAGGCCATAGTCAGATGCAGAGACTTTGTTCTTTGTTTTCTAGGCTTTTCTAGGCAGTAGGGAGCCACCGAAGAGAGGAGGGATTTAGTATTATCCTTTTTTTAATTCATTAATTCTTTATTTAATTTCACTTATTTATACAACTTTTTCTGAGCAACTACTGTGTGTTAGGCACCATTCTAGGTAATGTGGATACATCAGTAAATGAAATAGGGTTCTTTGTTTCTCTCTCTCTCTCTTTCTTTCTTCTTTTTGGTATTGGGGATTGAACCCAGGGGCATCCTACCTCTGAACTACACCCCCAGCCCTTTTTATTTTTTGTTTTGAAACAGAGTCTCACTAGGTTGCTGAGGGTCTTGCTAAATTTCTGAGGCTGGTCTCAAACCTATGATCCTCCTGTCTCAGCCTCCCAAATATTGGGATTAGAGGCTTGTACCACCATGCCCAAGGACTTTACCTGTCCGCAGGAAGAGATAAAAGAAAGCATAATAAACAAGTAAATTATATAGCATGTTGGGTGACAGGTGCTATAGAGAAAAAAAGCAGAGAAGGTGGGGAGATTGGGACAGTTGGGGTGGGATGCAGGTGGCATTATTAGGGTGGTCAGGGAGGTCTGGGGAAGAAAGAAGTAAGCTTGCGTGGGAAGAGTGTTTAGGAAGAGGAACATGCCTAGCGTGTGCTCGAGAATAGCAAGAAGGCTGGTGGCTGGCGTGAGCAGAGTCCGTGAGAGAAGCCATGGGTCAGGGGAAAGGGACACTGCGCCTGGCCCTGTGGGCTGATGGAGATGTCCAGTCAACTGTTGGATACACTACCGGGGATTCAAGTTGTTGGCATACAGATGGTGCAGTCCTGTGAGACTGGGAGAGATGGACATGGGGGTGAGTGCAGGTAGAGAAGGAGGTGGAGCCCTGGGGCATCTCACACCAAGAGGGGGAGCGGGCTGAGAGGGCTTGACCAGGGAGTCAGGGGAAAGCCAGGATCCGGGCCCTCAGGCATTGAAAGGGAAGAGACCAGAACCCAGGGCAATTGCTCACAAAGAGGTGAGGGCCAGGGCTGGTATGATGGTGAGGGGCCAGGTAGGGGGACCGGGTGGGAGACATTACCTCCACCAGTGTTATCCCTGAAGAAACCAAAGAGGCGAGAGGGTTAGCCCCTTGCCCAAGGGCAGACAGATCAAATGAAGGGGAGCCAGGACGCAAACACCCGCCTGCCCAGCTGCTGTTCCTCCACCAAGAAGTCGCAGGAACTAGTGCCCCCACAGGTGGCTGGGAGAACGACGGTGCCCTTGGCAGAGGCAGGCAAGGCCAGGGGAAGGGCTGGTCCTGGCAGGGTGGACTTGCTTGGTGTGAGAGGTGTTGGACATGCGGAGGCTGAGGACAGATGGGAAGCCATCTGAGAGGTGGCGGGAAGTGGGGGCCCAAGCTCAGGAGGGGATCTGAGCTGTTGATGTGGATTTGGGGCTCCCAGTACAATCTGTGGGCAGTGAGGGGAGGGCGAGGTGAAGAGCCTGGGGCTGGGAATGCTGTGCACAGGGTCCACCAGGAGGAGGAAGAGAGGGGCAGCAAGGAATGCTTGCGGGGAAGAGGCCAGGGGAGAGCAGTTTGCAGGGGCTGGGGGAGAACCTGCCCTGGGGCAGGGAGGTCCTGCACAAAGGGGCCCATTGCATTCGCAGCTGGGGGAACTTGGGGTTCTGGAGGACGGATTGAGCACGGGACTTTATCCTCGGCTTTCCTGGTTTCCCGCTGAACTAACAGTAAGGAATAAAAGATGCGATCCGATAAGGACAAAAAGGAGAGGTGACAACAGCAGACAAGACATCAACACCTTCTCAGGAGGTAGAGAGCAGGTGGAGGAGGGACGCTGGCAGAGGAGAGGGGAGACGGCTGAAAGCAGCCTGTGGAAAAGAAGGCTGCAGGAGAGGGGGAGGGGCTGAACCAGGGCGGAGGAGGATGTGTAAGGAGAGGGTAGACGTCCAGGTTGCTTCCCCACCCTCTTTCAAGTCCAGGCCAACCCCAGCTACCCCATGGAAGGCCTGCAGGCTATTCTGAGGAGTTAAGTAAAAGTCTACACACTAAAGGCTAGACACACACACACACACACACACACACACACACACACACACAAAACTCGCCTCCTACCCAAATTGGTCCCAGAGAAAAGACCTCCAGATTCTGCCAGTGGAGTGGGGGGTGGCTTCTCTAAATAACCAGGTTCCTACTAGATCACTCCACAGTAAAGCCCAATAGCCATGGAGCCCCCCACCCGGCACACAGGGCACCCATCAGTTCTTTATTGTCTCACTCAAAAAAACTGAGACAGCCAAGCCTTGAGAGCCACCACTCATTTGAGGGAATCTTTCGACTTGAATGACAGAAACTAAACCTTCAGAGAAACAGAAAAAAAGGAAAAGCAGATTTATATGCAGGTATGACTGGGAGAAAAATTAAAATTATAGCCTTTTAAGCCGGGCATGGTGGCGCACACTTGTAATCCCAGTACTTGGGAGGCTGAGACCGGAGGATCTGGGTTCGCGGCCAGCCTCAGCTACTTAGTGAGGCCCTCCGCAACTTAGTGAGACCCTGTTTCAAAATAAAGAATAAAAAATAGGGCTGGAGGTATATCTCGGAGGTAGAATGCCCCTGGGTTCAATTCCCGGTACTACCAAAAAAAATTATATATATATATATATATATATATATATATATATATATATATTCCTTTTAATCGTCAATTGGAAGGTAGGGGTTTATAAACTGGGTGTGGTGGCCCACACTTGTGATCCCAGTACTTTGGAGGCTGAGACAGGAGGATTGTAAGTTTGAGACCACTCTGGGCAACTCAGTGAGACTCTGTTCGAAATATAAAAAATTTTAAAAAAATAAAGGGCTAGGGGTGTAGCTCGAAGGTAGAATGCCCCTGGGATCAATCCCTATACCAAACCAGGAGGAAGAGGACAAGAAGAAAGGCGGTTATATCCTCAGGCAATAGTTGTTTCTAGGTAGATGAGATGGTGGGTGGTTTTTCTTGGTATTTGTTTATATTTTCTAAGCTTTCTATACCTAAGAACACCTAATGCTTTGCAAGAAGTGTGTGTGTGGGGGGGATTTGTACATTGGCAACCTTGGAGGGAACAATCTCAGTAAAACATATGTCTATTAATGAACTCATTCCCCCATCTCTTTCCAAAAAAGTTCTTGGGTGCAGTGATAGTACAAGGCAAGACACGAGGCAGGAGGGTGACCAGAAGGGAGCCAACCACCCAGCTTTGCCCAAGGTAGAGCAGTTTCCTGGAGGCAGACTTTCAGTGCTAAAACCAGGACAGTTCAGCCCAACCAGGGATGCTTGGTCACCCTACATTCCCTGGTTCCTATGAGTCTCACACCCATCCAGTGAGGCTGTGAGGCAGGGAGTGGCCACTCCCATCTTAAAGACAACTAAGGCTCAGGGAAGGAAGCTCCCTGTCCCTCACCTGGTAGAGGCCTAAAGAGAAAACTATGAAGCCGGGCGTGGTAGCACACGCTTGTAATCCCAGTACTCGAGAGGCTGAGACAGGAGGATCGCAGGCTCACCGCCAGCCTCAGCTGCTTAGTGAGGCCCTCCGCAACTTAGTGAGACCCAGTTTCAACATAAGGAATAAAAAGTAGGGCTGGGGGTATAGCTCAGAGGTAGAATGCCCCTGGGTTCAATCCCAGTATCGCAAAAAAAAAAAAAAGAAAAGAAACTATGGGCATGTTACTTGATAAAATAAAAAGTTAATTATTTTTCTTTGTGTGTGTGTGTGTGTGTGTGTGTGTGTGTGTGTGTGTGTGTGTGTGGTACTGGGATTGAACCCAGGAGCATTCTACCTCTGAGCTACACCCCCAGTCCTATTTTATTCCTTATTTTGAAACAGGGTCTCACTAAGTTGTGGAGATCTTCATAATTTATTTTCTTTTTGGTAGTACTGGGGATTGAACCTAGGGGCATTCTACCACTGAACTACATCCCCAACCCTTTTTATTCTTTATTTTGAGAGAGACTCTCACTAAATTGCCTAGGCTGGCCTTGAACTTGGGATCCTCCTGCCTCAGCCTTCCAAGTCACTGGGATTATAGGCATGCACCACTGTTTCCAGCTTAAAAAAGAGGGAGAGAATCTAAAATGACAAAGCAGATCAGGCTAGGAGGGTAGGTAGTAAAGGGACACAAGGGAACTTGCAGAATGATACTCTATATCTATAAATATAGAGATATAGAGATAGTCTATATCTACTCTATATCTTTATTGCAGCAGTGGTTTTCCGGGTATATACAACTGTCAAACTCATTGAATTGTACACTTTATTTTTTTTTTATGCTTTATTTTGAAACCGGGTCTCACGAAGTTGCGGAGGGCCTCACTAAGGAGAGAGAGAGAGAGAGAGAGAGAGAGAGAGAGAGACAGGGAGAGAGCGAGAGCTGAGGCTGGCCGCGAACCCGGATCCTCCGGTCTCCGCCTCCCAAAGTACTGGGATTACAAGCGTGCGCCACCACGCCCGGCTTGAATTGTACACTTTAAATGGGTGCAGTTTATTGCACTTAAATTATACCTCAATTAGAGAGAGAGAGAGAGAGAGAGAGAGAGAGAGAGATGATATGAGGCAAAGGGGCAGCCACGGCCTCCCTGGACAGCTTCTGATCTCAGGGCAGCGCCAGCTCACCTGCTCAGGTGCACACTCAGAGTCTCTCATCCTCACCTGTCTCCAACCCACCCCCACCCCAGGTGGATGGAGCTGCTCACTGGTCCAGCCACCTCCCTGAGGGGGAGCTCGGTTCCCCAGGAAGCTGCCACAGCACTGACTTGTTCTCTTTGTCCCCAGGACTCCAACCTGTCTGTGCACACAGACAATCCGGACCTCACACCCTGCTTCCAGAACTCCCTGCTGGCCTGGATCCCCTGCATCTACTTATGGGTCACCCTGCCCTGCTACCTGTTCTACCTGAAGCACTACAGCCGTGGCTACATCACCCTCTCCCTCCTGTCCAAGCTCAAGACGGTCAGAGTCTCAGGGCTTTCCTCACAGTGGGGCAGGGGTCTGGGGGATTCTTTGACTGAGCCCTGTCCCCTGTGGCTGGACCAGGCTCCCAGCCTCACCTGTCTTGTGGCACTGAGCCATGACAGCCCTCCAACTAGGTCTGCCGCCAGCTGAGACATTCCCTGACTTGGGGAGGTTCTAGCAAGTTCAGCAACAACAGAGCTCCCTCCAACCCTCCCTCAAGAAGTTTCTGGCCGGTACCCCCTCCCCAGCAGGAACTGCCCCTACTTCTGGGGATGGGGGCTCCAACCCATGCTCTGTTCACAGGTCCTGGGGGTCCTGCTGTGGTGTGTCTCATGGGCGGACCTCTTCTACTCCTTCCATGGCCTGGTCCAAGGCTGGGCTCCGGCCCCGGTCTTCTTTGTTACGCCCCTGGTGGTGGGGATCACCATGGTCAGTATGGAGCCCTGGAGGCAGGGTGGGGAGGCCTCCCGGGAGTTGATAGGGGACTCATGGGGTCTGAGGAGAGGGCCAAGCACCTGGGACTCAGAAGAGGATGGGGGTGGCTCCAGAAACTTGTGGCCACATGGGGTAGGGAGAAGGGAGGCAGGTCCAGATGTGTGAGCCCTGGCCGAGCCTCCCCCACCCTCCCTGCGCAGCTGCTGGCCACCCTGCTGATCCAGTATGAGCGGCTGCGAGGGGTGCAGTCCTCGGGGGTCCTCATCATCTTCTGGTTCCTGTGTGTAGTCTGTGCCATCATCCCCTTCCGCTCCAAGATCCTCTCAGCTGTGAGAGAGGTAAGGGATGGGGGATCCTGCTGGGTTCCAGGTCACTGCTGGGGTCCAGACCTCCCCCCGAAGTCCCTCCCCACTCCTAGAGCCTCCTCTATTCAACACTTTTTTTTTTTTTTTTGCGGTACCGGGGATTGAACCCAGGGGCGTTCTACCTCCGCGCTACACCCCCGGCCCTATTTTTTTATACTTTATTTTGAAACCGGGTCCCACGAAGTTGCAGAGGGCCTCACTAGGTAGAGAGAGAGAGAGAGAGAGAGAGAGAGAGAGAGAGAGAGACAGGGAGAGCGAGACAAGGAGAGAGAGAGACAGAGCTGAGGCTGGCCACGAACCCAGATCCTCCGGTCTCCACCTCCCAAAGTACTGGGAGTACAAGTGTGCGCCACCACGCCCGGCTAGTTCAACACTTTTCATGTTGTCCCCCCTTGCTGCATCTCTGCCTGGAGGCCGGGGACGGGTCAAATAAAGCAGAGAAATGAGTCAAAGATGGCTGCCATTTTTGGGTGCCCCTGGGTGCACCACCAAGTGCAGTGCCCGGAGTGGGTGTCAGTCAGCGTCTGTGTCGCGTATGCGGAGGTACGTAGAGTTCTGGCTCACCCAGAAGTCCACCCGTTTGTTCTCCCCCTTCTCCCATCTTCCCACCTTCTCCAGTGCCTGGCCCTCCAGTTCTAGGTCTCTGGTGAGAGGCTGGAACACTGGGGGTCAGCTAGTGGCCCATTTCCCTCTCCGAGGGAGGCAGGCAGGACCGTAGCCGGGAGACAGGCTCCGGAGCACCCGCTGCTGCCTTGTGAGCCTGGGCGAGTCACTGAACCCTTAGGAGCCTCATTTGCAGAATGGGCATCAGAGCTGTCCTGGCTGTAGGTTGGAGAAGAGAATGTAGGGAAAGTGTGGGTGCAGCGCCCAGCACAGGGTCAGTCCTCACTGGACCACGAGCGACTCCCCAGGGCAGAGGCTACAGGCCAGCGTTCCCCAAAGCTTCTGATGCCCCTTTCTGCTCCCCCCTCCCAGGGCAAGATCTCAGACCCTTTCCGCTTCACCACCTTTTACATCTACTTTGCCCTGGTGCTCTCGGCCCTCATCCTGTCCTGCTTCAGGGAGAAGCCGCCATTATTCACCCCAGAGAATGACGACCCTGTGAGTTTGCAGGAAGGGCCTGGGGGCTCCACAGCTGGGTCCTCAGCCCAGACCTGACCGGCAGTCCCCATCCCTTCCGATCCTTGCTGAAGGGTAGGATACCATCTCTACAGCATGGAGCCTGGGGTTGGGAGCAGGAGGGACGAGGGTTCTCCCTTCCTCTACTGCACTTGGAGAGGCTGCTGGGCACTCCTGATTCTCCCTGTCCCATTCTCTTGCCTTCTAGAACCCCTGCCCAGAGGCCAATGCTGGCTTCCTCTCCCGTCTGACTTTCCTGTGGTTCACAAAGTGAGTTGGATCTTGCTCCAGCCTGGGCCAGAGGGAGAGGGAGAGAAGGGAGGTGAGAGGGAGAAGCGAAGCAGGCCAGCAGTCTAGGAACCTCAGGAGGTGGCGTGCTCCTACCCAGCCAGCATGGAGCAGGAGAGGGTGGGGATATGTGTCCATTTGGGCTGGGGAAGCTGAATGCAGAGACTGGGCCAGGTCTGGCTCTGTTCCCAAATCTGCAGCCCTGCATCTTGCTGGCCACAGGGACAGGCCCAGGGGGCTGGAAGGAGACCATAATTAGTTCTGAGCTCTCCCGTCTGGGATAAGGAGCTTCTCATCTCCTTGGCTGCCCCTCGGAGTGGCTTGAGCAGGATAATTGTGTCTGTGACCTGGGTGACAACTCATTAACCGCATGGCACTGTGGAAGCACCCGAGGCTAGGCTGAGGCCACCCCATCCCTTGTCCCTATCCAGACCCAGCCAGTGCGGGTTTCATCACGGGGGCCTGGGGGCAGGTGGAGCACCCGGGGAGGAGGAGGAGGGGGCAGAGGCAGGACTTGGGAGTGGGGAGACAGGGACCTACAGCCTGTTCACTGCAGGAATGAAAGAGATGCCTCCCTTGGTCACAGCACTTGAGGGCCCCCCTGTTCTGGAGACCCTGGGGCCCTGGAAACACTGGCTCCCAGCTCCTGACCCCATGTGGGGCCACCTACCCACCCCACCTTCCTGCTCAGGATGGCCATCCTGGGCTACCGGCGTCCCCTGGAGGAGCGGGACCTCTGGTCCCTGAATGAGGACGACTGCTCCCACAAGGTGGTACAGCGGCTGCTGGAGGCGTGGAAGAAGCAGCAAAAGCGAGCAGCGGGGTGAGGCCCCCCCATGTCCCCATGCCCCCGCCACCCTGCCTCCTCACACACCCCAGGTCTCCTGCGTGATGCTGGTGAACCTGGAGCAATCACACACTAGGTGGGGAGAAAAGCAAGTGTGGGGTGCGTCCTGGCAGCCACAGGTTACTTCGGGCTGGTAGTGTAGGCCTGGGTCGGACCCGCTCTCCCCAGCTCTGCCAGGGCAAGAGAATGGCTAACACCGCGTCAACACTTACTGTGTCCCAGGCACTGTCCTCAGCATGGAGTCAAACTCACTCAATCTCTCAACAGCCCTACAATGTAGATTCTATTATGCCCATGCTACAGAAGGGGACGCTGAGGTGCAGAGATTTAACGATGCACCCGGAGGTGCCGGCTCTTTCCTGCCGTACTGAAAGGATAGATTCCACGGACTTCCCTCAGGAGGGGAAGGGCCAGCCCCCCACCCCCCGCAATCCTGCCTCCTCTAGTCTGGAGGCAGGGCCTGGAAGAGAGGACCCTCCAGCTTAGGGGACTTTGCACTGGCAGCCCCCCATCAAGGACCCACAGACCTATCTCTGGGGCCAACTGCCCAGCAAAGAGGGCTGGGGCTCAGATTCTCCTCCCTTACCCACTCTGACCCTGAGACTGAGCCTTCTTCCCTTTCACCCACAGCCTGGGGCTTGGGAGTCCAGTGCTTGTTCAGCCCAGAGCCCCTGAGGTCCACTAGCTGTTGGCAGAACCAAGGACTTGGGCTTGGTTAGCAGCATCTTGGTTTCCATGGCTTGAAGCCTCTGGGAAGGCCTGTGCTCACCCCTGTCTGCCCTCTACACCCCTTCTCTGTACCTCTATGTCACCTCCAACCCCTTCCTGTTCAGCTGCCCAGAGACTGGGCCCCTAGCCATCTCTGCCCTTATCTCCCCTTCCATCTCAGCATCCTCCTGGAGCCAGTCCTGGGGAGGCAGGAGAGGGCCAGGGGCTGGGAAGAGCTGGGGTTACGGTCCTGGGGGTAGCGGTCTGCCACACCTTCAGAAACCCTCTAGCACCCGGAGACAGGGTTGTCTGGGGAATTCTCATGCTGTCTGTCCCCCTCCAGATTCTGAGAGCCAAGAAAACAGCTCCCTCAGCCGGGTGTGGTAGCACACGCTTGTAATCCCAGTACTTGGGAGGCTGAGACAGGAGGATCTCAGGTTCAAGGGCAGCCTCAGCTAATTAGTGACACCCTCTGCAACTTAGTGAGACCCTTTTTCAAAATAAAGAATAAAAAATAGGACTGGGGGTGTAACTTGGAGGTAGAATGCCTCTGAATTCAATCCCCAGTACCTCAAAAAAAAAAAAAAACCAGATCCTTCCTTCTTCTCCTCCTGAGCACCCCCTACACACTCCCCTCCCCCCCCTCCTCACTCCAAGCCAGCCCAGCCTGGCCCTAGGTGTCACAGAGCCCAGGTGCCCATTCCTACTCACTCACTACTCCTTCCTCCCTGGACCAGACCCAAGGCTGCAGCATTTGTGAAGAAAGCCTCCGGAGAGGACGAGGTGCTGCTGGGGGACCGGCGCAGGTCCCGCCAGCCCTCCTTTCTGTGGGCCCTGCTGACTACCTTCAGGTCCAGCATCCTCATCAGCATGTGCTTCAGGTTGATCCAGGACCTGCTGAGCTTCGTCAACCCGCAGCTGCTCAGGTCTCACCCTGCTCCTCTTGCTGGCAGTCCCTGAGGGCTGGGCCCGGGGAAGGAGCGATATGCAGTGTGGTTCAGTTCTCCAGACCAGGAGCTGAAGAGGCTGTCCCTACTTAAAGCAGGGGCACTGTCTCTGCACCTCAGTCTCCCCATTTGCATCCCACTTACATGGGGGATTCAGTCATAGCTTTCTCTCTTTAAATCTTTCCAACACTCCTTTAAGGAGGTGCCCTATTCCCATTTTATAAATGAGAAAGCAGGTACTCAGAGAGGTGAAGGAATCTGGCCAAGGGCACACCATTTGTAAAACAAGTTCCATCTGAGTCCAGGACTCTGAATTCAGTGCTCTTTCTACCACCATCAGGCTCCATCATCTGTCACACAAGAGGCTGGTAATAGAAGGAGCTCTCAAATGACAGGGTGGGATAAAGAGCTGCCTAGCAGTCGAGTCCCATGAATAAATGCCCCTCTATGTGGGCATTCGTTCATTCAGCAAACATTTTTTGAGCCCCCACAGTGCCTGAATAATGCTAGACACCAGGGATGCAGAGATAACAAGGAATGGTCTTGAGGTCTTGTGGGAGAAGCCAAGCACAATCCAATTAGAATACAGCAGGGTAGCCGGGCATGGTGGCACACGCTTGTAATCCCAGTACTTGGGAGGCTGAGACAGGAGGATCCCAGGTTCGCGGCCAG
The DNA here is from genome assembly GCA_004027185.1 of Glis glis. Classification (NCBI taxonomy): domain Eukaryota; kingdom Metazoa; phylum Chordata; class Mammalia; order Rodentia; family Gliridae; genus Glis; species Glis glis. The sequence continues at coordinate 28,341 of PVJS01000119.1, read as the reverse complement.
CCTCAGCTACTTAGTGAGGTCCTCCGCAACTTAGTGAGACCCTGTTTCAAAATAAAGAATAAAAAATAGGGCCGGGGGTGTAGCCCGGAGGTAGAATGCCCCTGGGTTCAATCCCCGGTACCAAAAAAAAAAAAAGAATACATTGGGGCAGAGGAGTACCAGGGAGAACCGCAAGAGGGGCGAGGAAGCCATCCCGGACGGCAGGGAATACTGGCCAGCTCAGGTGATTCTCAAGTTCAGAGGGCGAGTATATGAGAGAGGAGGGGAGTGTGGCCCAGGCACAGTCATGAAGGGCTGAGACAGCATGACTCAGGAAATCCAAATGTTTCTGACCTGGAGGAAAGGTAAAGGAAGGGAGGGCCGGGAAAACTGGGAGAAAAGTGCAAGTGAGCTGAGCTGGCATCCACAGAGGTGCGGCCAGGGAGGGGCATCTGTTTGCATTTCAGAAGCATGACGCTGCCAGCAGTGTGGGGGATGTAGGGCAGGGTGGCTAGGTGGAAGTGGACCAACTAGGCTAGATGGGAGTCCAGCCCAGGCATGAGATAAGAATTCTAGAGCTAATCCGGAGATGCACCAAGGAGAGGGTGGAGTCTAGGGCAGCGTTGGGTACTGGCTGATGGAACTGGAGGAGGATGGAACTTTTGCTGAATGATGAGCTCAGAGGGAGGAGGAGGCCTGGCATAGGGTGAGGGAGTAACCTGAGTTCTGGCTGTGTTGGGTCAGAGGTGCTGGTGGGCCCTGCAAGGAGAGATTCCCGGCTAGCTGGAGACTACATCAGCAGAGCCATGGGGGACAGGGGCCCAGGGGACCATGCCTGGAGCTCTGCTCTCCTGGAGATCCCATGAGAGGGAGAGGCCAGGGAGCGGAAGCTCAGCAGAACCCTAGGAATCCTGACCCGTAAGGGGAGAGCACTTCCCGGGGAAGGAGTGGCCTCCGGTGCAGAAAGTTGACAGCAAACTAGATCCTATAAAGGACAACACAGGAGTTGGTTGGTGACTTGGCCAAGATCAGAGACTGGGACAGAAGGGAAGGGCCCGAGAACAGCAGGGACTGTCTCCAGTGGAAATAGGCACATGAAAGTCTAGACACTTGCATCTAAAGAGAGATATATAGTTTGCAGGACTGCCCTAATGAAGTACCATAAACTGGGTGACTTAAAACAATAGAAATTTATTCCCTTGGTTCTGGAGGTCAGAAGTCCAAAGTCAAGGTGTCTATAGGGCTGTTTTGTTGTTTATTTGTTTTGGGTACTGGAGATTGAACCCAGAGGCATTCTACCTCTGAGCTACACCCCCAACCCTTTTTACTTTATTTATTTATTTGTGGTACTAGGGATTGAACCCAGGAGCATTCTATCTCTGAGCTACACCCCCAGCTCTATTTTATTTTTTATTTTGAAACAGGACCTCACTAGGTTGCTGAGGGGCTTACTGAGTTGCTGAGGCTGTTCTCAAACTTGCAATCCTCTTGTCTCAGCCTCCCAAGTACAGGGATTACCGGCATGTGCCACTGTGCCTGGCTTGGGCTGTTTTTTTTTTTCTTTTTAAAGGTTCTGAATAAGAATCTGTCTGATATTACCCATCTTAATTTAATTACAAATTCAAAAGCCCTGTGTCCAAATGAGGTCACATTCATAGGCACTGGGGTCAGGACCTAAACATATCTTTTGGGGAGACACAACTCAACCCATAACAGAAGGGGAGGCCCGGCTTCAGGGATGACTGGAGGGTTCTATGGGATCAAGGGTAGATTGGTCCCAACATGAAGAGACTAGGTTATATCAACGAGTGAAGGCACAGAGCTGCTAGGGGAGGGGAAGATATTGAAGACCATTCAACAGTGAGTGTGTTCCTGCAGAGGTAGATGGGATCCAGGGCTCAGGGAGGCAGCGTCAGGCTTGGGAAGCTGGAAGGACACCTTGTCTTCCAAGGCAGGACAAAAGGCTGACTATAGGTGTTTAGAGGGAAGTTTGTGGGTGGCAGAGAGCTCAGTGGGTGGTTAAACGGGCTATAGGGAGCAGGGACAGGTCAGAAGGTAGGAGAAGAAGCCCGGCGTGGTGGCACACACCTATAATCCCAGGACTTGGGAGGCTGAGACAGGAGGATCGCAGGTTCGTGGCCAGCCTCAGCTACTTAGTGAGGCCCTCTTCAACATAGTGAGACCCTGTTTTAAAATAAAGAACAAAATAGGGCTTGGAGGTAGAATGCTCCTGGGTTCCATCAGCAGTTCCACACACACACAAAAAATAAAATAAAATAAGCAGTGTGTAGATCTAGAGTCGAATGCCCCTGGGTTTAATTCCCAGTACCAAAACAAAAAAAGAAGCTAAGAGAAGAGAAATGAAGAAGGCCAAGGGAGAGGTGGTGGGCAAGAGCCCCGAAGGTCATCAGTAGCACTGCAGGCCTCTGATGTTGGAAGGATGGATTTCAGGAATGAGAGTCTGGGGTGGCCCTACGGTGGGTTCTAGAACCCTCTGTAGCCCGTGAGAAGGAGAAGGAAGTTCTAGTCAATGGAGGTGTGGCATTTCTTCTTGCCACATGGGTCACAGAGGTGGGCAGGTGAGGCTGGTGAAGAGAAAGTGGCGAGGTGACCTGCGTGGTAAAGTCCGTGAGGGACAGGGAAGGAGACGCAGTCTGGAGGTGGTGGTCATGAGGCGGCCCCGGGCTGACTCCCCGCCCAGCCCAGGTGGGGGGCAGCTACTGGGGATGGCAGCCCCCACCTGGGAGTTTCACAGGCAGGAGGCACAGTGGAGGCTGAGGGTGGAGGCAGAGGGCAGCAGCAGTGGGGAGCATGCCCACCCTCATGCCTCTCTCCTCCCCTGGCAGCATCCTGATCCGGTTTATTTCAAACCCCTCCGCCCCGGCCTGGTGGGGCTTCCTGTTGGCTGTGCTGATGTTCACGGTCTCCATGATGCAGACACTGATCTTACAGCAGTATTTCCACTGCGTCTTTGTGTCCGCCCTGAGGGTTCGTACGGGGATCATAGGCATCATCTACAGGAAGGTGAGCTGGAGCAGGGTTCTGGGAGAGGTTGGCCCTATGCAGGAGAGGCTCACGGGCCTAACCCACCCCTTGCCGTCCCCCTACAGGCGCTGGTCATCACCAATTCAGTCAAACGTGACTCGACCGTGGGAGAAATGGTGAACCTCATATCAGTGGATGCCCAGCGCTTCATGGATATAGCCCCCTTTCTCAACCTGCTGATGTCAGCGCCCCTGCAGATCAGCCTGTCAATCTACTTCCTCTGGCAGGTGACTCTCAAACCCTGACCTCTGGCCCCTCCCTCTGACCTTGCTGCAGAAGGGACAAAACAGGCTTAGTCTGGGTCAGCAAAGCCCCTGCGCCATGCACGTGAGAGTCTCCCTAGGAGCAGGGGGACTGTGCGGATGCTGGTGTCTGCAACTGAGCTTTTCTAGCCTGTGCTGAGATCCTCCCCCAGAAGCCAGGGTGAGGGGGACTTGGAGGCAGGGTGGGTGTGGCTCTGGCTGTCGTTGTCTGTCAGTCTGTCTGTCCGTCTTGCTGTGTGTCTGGCAGCCTTCTGCTGTTTGCCCTGTCTGTTGTCATTTTCTGATAGCTGGCTGCTCCGGCCAATGTCCTGCTCATCCTGGCTTTCTGTTTGGCTGACTGGCCTTTTGCTTCCTGCCCATCATGTTTCAGGTCAACAGACCTCTGTCTGTTGGGTTCTGTCCCTAGGCTTTCGTCCTCTGTCCATCTGTCTTAATGACCAACCCATGCCTCCGCAGATCCTAGGTCCCTCTGTCCTGGCTGGAGTGGTTCTCATGGTCTTGCTGATTCCACTCAATGGGGCGGTGGCCATGAAGATGCGGACCTTCCAGGTGGGTGCTATCAGAGTGCGCTGCTCCTACCTGGAGTACCTGGCCAGGTGTGTGGGGGAGGGTGCGCAAGCTGGAGCGCCTCAGCTCCCTTCCAGAGCACAGATTGCTACAGCCACTGGCACGGCCTCAGCTCCTGCTACCCGCGCCACCACAGTACTTTTAGGAACACTCTCATCTCTCAACTGGAGGATCAAGGCTCAGAGAGGTTATGGCAGGCCTAAGTCAGGCAGAGCTGGGACTCGAACCTGGGTCATCTGGTGTAACGAGAAGTTTTCCCACTACGCTGTGCTAAGTGCGGATAGCCATTTTGTCCATGTGCAAACACTTACTGAAGTCCTCAGTAGCTTCCCACTGCACATAGAATAAATGACAAACTCCCTAAGGCCACCCACCATGTTCCCTCTTACCTTGCAAGCCCTCAACCCCATAGTGTGGCCAAGTTTCAGCCAGGCCAGCCTTCTTGGTTTTCTCCAAAGTATCAAGTTCTGCATTTCTCTGGGCTGCCATGCATACTGTTCCCTCTGCCTGGAACTTCCTTTGCCCCTCCTCACCTCTCTAATTCCTTCCCTTTCCTTCACCTCTCAGCATAAAGGCCACTTCCTCTAGAGGCCCACCCTGATTACCTCATTTAAGTTCCCCTGCCTTGACCCTCTATTCCCTCACAGCGTCCTGTTATTTCCCTTCAGAGCACACATGCTGGTGTGTGTGTGTGTGCACGTGCGTGTGTGTGTGTGTGTGTGTGTGTGTGTGTGTTTTACTGGGGATTCTACCTCCCCTCCAGGGGCATTCTACCTCCAAGCCACAGCCCCAACCCTATTTTGTTTTTAATTTGAAACAGGATCTTGCTAGGTTGATGAGAGAGTCTTACTACTTGCTGAGGCTGGTTTCAAACCTGCGATCCTCCTGTCTCAGCCTCCCAAGTCCTGGGATTACAGTGTGCACCACCACGCCCGACTTCCACATGCTGATTTATAGTGGAGCACTTATTCCATAATTGTTTCTTGCTGTCTGCCTCCCCCGTCGGACTGTCCATCGCATGATGGCTGGGGCCTTGTCTGAAGTGTTCTTCATGTTAGCCTCCATCTGGCACGTGGCCTGGCACATCCTAGGCACTCAATAAACAGGGAGTTGAATGAGTACATTAACTTTGTGCCCCACATCTTGTGTTAGGGTCTGAGGGAACAGAGGACTAATGCATACCCTTAGGAAGCTCACGGTCTGACTAGGGACATGGATGTAAAGGATGGTTATGAGAGAAAAAGGGAAGTACAACATGTTCTAGAGACCCAGGAAAGGCGGCAGAGGATGCCACCTGGGAGGGGCAGTGGCGGTGGCACTGAGGGTGTGCTGGGAGGGGAGGGGGGCTGGGTGTTCCAGGCCTGGCAGGAAGGCGGGAGAAGGCAAGGCTAGCAGTGCAGAATGGCCACAGTGGATAAGAAGGTGTCCCATGGGAAGGGGAGCAGGGGTGCCACTGCCCCTCTCTCTGCTGCACAGGCGCAGCAAATGAAGTTCAAGGACTCGCGTGTCAAGCTGATGAATGAGATCCTGGGTGGCATCAAGGTGCTGAAGCTGTACGCCTGGGAGCCCAGCTTCTTGGAGCAGGTGGAGGGCATCAGGAAGAGCGAGCTCCAGCTGCTGCGCAAGGGTAGCTACCTCCGAGCCTTATCTACCTTCATCTTCGTCTGCACCCCCTTCCTGGTGAGTTTCTCTACCAGGGAAGGGCTCCTGCCTCCCACTTAGCCAGCCCAGGTCTCGGGATCCCAGGTGAGGCTGGGGGCCAGCAGACTCCACCTTGACACCCACTCCTGCTCTACCCAGGTGTCCCTGATCACCCTCGGGGTGTATGTGAGCGTGGACCCGAACAACGTGCTGGACGCCGAGAAAGCCTTCGTGTCTATGTCCTTGTTTGATATCTTAAAGATGCCCCTCAACATGCTCCCCCAGTTAATCAGCCAACTGACCCAGGTAATGCCAGGCAGGGCTGGGGGTTCTCCTGGAGTTAGGGCAGGTGTGTGTGTGTGTGTGTGTGTGTGTGTGTGTATGTGTGTGTGTGTGTGTGCGCATGCGCGCGCGCATGCAAACATGGTGCTGGGGATTCTACCTCTGAGCTACACCCCCAGCCCTATTTTATTATTTTGAAACAGTCTCTACGCCGGGCGTGGTGGCGCACGCTTGTAATCCCAGTACTTGAGAGGCTGAAACCGGAGGATTGCAGGTTCGCGGCCAGCCTCAGCTACTTAGTGAGGCCTCCACAACTTAGTGAAACCCGGTTTCAAAATAAAGAATAAAGCTGGGTGTGGTGGCGCATGCTTGTAATCCCAGTACTTGGGACACTGAGACTGGAGGATCCGGGTTCACAGCCAGCCTCAGCTACTTAGTGAGGTCTCCACAACTTAGTGAGACCCTGTTTCAAAATAAAGAATAAAAGCCGGGCGTGGTAGCGCATGCTTGTAATCCCAGTACTTTGGGAGGCGGAGACCGGAGGATCTGGGTTCGCGGCCAGCCTCAGCTCTCTCTCTGTCTCTCTCTCTCTCTCTCTGTCTCCTCTCTCTACTTAGTGAGGCCCTCCGCAACTTCGTGAGACCCAGTTTCAAAATAAAGTATAAAAAATAGGGCCGGGGGTGTAGCATGGAGGTAGAACGCCCCTGGGTTCAATCCCCATACCACAAAAAATATAAATAAATAAAAGATAAAGAATAAAAAATAGGACTGGGGGTATAGCTCAGAGGTAGAATGCCCCTGGGTTCAATCCTCAGTACTGCAAAAAAATAAAGAAAGAAAGAATAAAAAATAGGACTGGGGTTGTAGCCCGGAGGTAGAATGCCCCTGGGTTCCATCCCCAGTACCGCAAAAAAAAAATAAAAATAAAAAGAAACAGTCTCACTAAGTTGTGGAAGGCCTCACCGAATTGCTGAGGCTGTCCTTGAACCTGTGATCCTCCTGTCTCAGCCTCCCAAGTACTAGGATTACAAGCATGTGCCACCATGCCTGGCTTACATTAGGGCTGATTTTTTGTTTTGTTTTGCGGTACCGGGTATTGAACCCAGGGGCATTCTACCTCCGAGCTACGCCCCCAGCCCTATTTTTTATTCTTTATTTTGAAACAGGGTCTCACTAAGTTGCGGAGGGCCTCACTAAGTAACTGAGGCTGGCCACAAACCCGGATCCTCCGGTCTCAGCCTCCCAAGGACTGGATTACAAGCGCCACCACGCCAGGCTAGGGCCGATTTTTGAGGTCAGAAAAGGGTCACTTAGGGTCAGGGAATAATCAGGGAGAGTTCCTGGGGGCAGGGGAGGGCCGTTTGTCCTCACAAAGAGTTGCCAAAGTTACATGAGGTTAATAGGGCTGTTTGGAGTCACAGGAGGTCAACAGCAGTTTCTAAAAACCTGGAGACAACCTCCTCTTACCAAGCTAGACTTTTTGTTTGGGCAGTGGAAGCCATGGAAGACTTGGTCATGGGAGGGGCCCCAGCACCAGCAGGAAGGCGGGAGAAGGCAAGGCGAGCAGTGTGGAATGGCCGCAGTGAATAAGAATGGGTCCCATGGGCGGGAGGTCTGGGACACAGTGGGACCTCATAGGGTCCTGCTAGTTCAAGAAGTTGAGGACTCTGCCGGGCGTGGTGGCACACACTTGTAATCCCAGTACTTGGGAGGCTAAGACAGGAGGATCACAGGTTCATGGCCAGTCTCAGCAACTTAGTGAGGCCCTCTGCAACTTAGTGAGACCCTGTTTCAAAATAAAACATAAAAAAAATAGGACTGGAGGTGTATCTTGGAGGTAGAATGCCCCTGAGTTCAATCCTCAGTACTAACAAAAAAAAAAAAGAAAAAAAGAAGTTGAGGACCGAGAGGATAGAAGGGGTGGAAGGTGGGAGAACCCCCTCTAGGGCTGACTCCCACCCTCCCACAGACCAGCGTGTCTCTGAAACGGATCCAGCATTTCCTGAGTGAAGATGAACTTGACCCCCAGTGTGTGGAGAGAAAGACCATCCCCGCAGGTCCTGACCCCCCACGGGGGCTGCCCTTGCCCCAGCCCTTACTTCTCTGTTCCAAGCTTTCTAATTTCCTCCTGTGGCCTTTTTTCTTCTTCCTCTTTGCATGTCTGCTTTCTATGGTCCCCCCTTCTCCCTCTTCTGGGCCCTCGTCTGCCCAGGGCTCCTCACACTTCTCCCTCCTGCTCTTCCTCCAGGGATCCCAGGCTTCCTCCCTGTCCTCTTCCCCTCAGGCCTCCCTGCCCACTTCCCCATCCCCTGGGATCCTGACCCCATACACCTTGGTCTTCCCAGGCTATGCCATCACCGTACAGAGTGGCACCTTCACCTGGGCCCAGGACCTACCCCCCACCCTGCATAGGTACCAGCTTCTCCTACCCCTTCTTGGCTACCCAAAGAGGGTGGAAGGTCAGATCAGTAGCAGCCCCCTCCTCCTCCTCCTCCTCCTCCTCCTCCTCCGTCTTTGACCGGGAATGCAGGAAGAACCCAGTGGGCCAGGGTGGTATCCGGAAGGCAGGAGGAAGGCTTGAGTTCCCAGGGGGATGCTAGGGACCAAATCTGATCTCTGCCACTAACTGGGTTTTCTTGCTCCCAGCATTAACATCCAGATCCAGAAAGGGGCCCTGGTGGCCGTGGTGGGGCCTGTGGGCTGTGGGAAGTCCTCACTGGTGGCCGCCTTGCTGGGAGAGATGGAGAAGCTGGAAGGCAAGGTGTCTATGAAGGTGAGAGGGTTGGGGGCTCCTGGGAAGGACATGAGGCTTGGCCAGGCCTTGGGCAAACCCGGGCTAAACGTGTCCTTTGGCCAGGGCTCTGTGGCCTACGTGCCCCAGCAGGCGTGGATCCAGAACTGCACACTTAAGGAAAACGTGCTGTTTGGCCGAACTCTGGACCCTAAGCGCTACAGACGGACTCTGAAAACCTGTGCCCTGCTAGCCGACCTGAAGGTGCTGCCTGGTGGGGACCAGACCGAGATTGGAGAGAAGGTACAGGGTCCCCTCCTGTCCCTGAGGAGCCAACACAGCCAGCACGTATAGCTGCTCACCTCAGCCTGGCCCAGGCCCACATATTCATCCATTCATTCATTCATTCATTCATTCATTCATTCATTCATTCACACATTAATGTAACATCATGCCCAGCTCTGTGCTAGGCACTGGGAAACTGATCTGTTACTGGGGGAGGCCAACTGGTAAGCAAGTAGGGGCCATAGAATGCCCTGGGGCCAGGATGAAGGCCCGTGCAGGGTACGGGGAGGGCACGGAGGGGGAGTCTGCATAACGAAAAGCATCACTTTTGAGTCAGATCTTAACAACCGAGAAAAAGGAGCTCGTCACTGGTCTATTCATTCACTCATTCATCAGATTTTTATTAAGCACCTATTATATGCCAGTAGGTAGAGAGAGAGAGAGACAGGGAGAGAGAAAGAGAGAGAGAGCTGAGGCTGGCCGCGAACCCGGATCCTATGGTCTCCGCCTCCCAAAGTACTGGGATTACAAGCGTGCGCCATCATGCCCTATTTTTTTTTTTTTGAGGTACTGGGGATTGAACCCAGGGGCATTCCACTTCTGAGCTACACCCCCAGCCCTATTTTTTATTCTTTATTTTGAAACAGGGCCTCACTAAGTTGCTGAGCCTGGCCGCGAACCTGTGATCCTCTGTCTCAACCTCCCAAGTACTGGGATTACAAGCGTGTGCCACCACGCCCAGCTGCCCTATTTTATTTTTTATTTGGAAAGAGGATCTCATTAAGTTGCTGAGAGCCTCAGTAAGTTGCTGATGCTGACTTTGCAGCTGAGGCTGAGATCCTCCTGTCTCAGCCTCCCAAGTACTGGAATTACAGGCATGTGCCACCACGCCCGGCTCTTACTTTTATTTTGAAGCAGGGTCTCACTAGGTTGATGAGAGTCTCACTACTTGCTGAGGCTATCCTCAAACCTGCAATCCTCCTGTCTCAGCCTCCCAAGTACTGGGATTACAGGCATGCGCCACCATGCCCGGCTTATTTTTTTTTTTTTGAAACAGGGTCTTGCTAAGTTGCTGAGTCTTGCTAAATTGCAGAGGCTGGCCTCCAACCTGTGATCCTCCTGTTTCAGTCCCCCAACCTCAATTATGAGGTTTTAATTTTTTTTGTAGTACTAGGGATTGAACCCAGGGGCATTCTACCTCTGAGCTACACCCCAACACTTCTTATTTTTTTATTTTGAAACAGGGTCTTACTAGGTTGCTGAGGCTAGCTTCAAACCTGTAATCCTCCTGTCTCAGTCTCCCAAGTACTGGGATTACAGGCATGCACCACCACACCCAGCTAATTTCTTTTTAAAATAATTCATTTATTTTTAATTGTGGTCAAGAACGCATAACACAAAATGTGCTATCGTAGCTATTTTTTCAGTGCGCAGTTCAGTCACATTAAATACATTCACATTGTTATGCAGTCATCCTCAGAGCCTTTTCCTCTTGCCAGACGGCAGGTCTGTCCCCTGAACAATCACTCCGCATTCCCTCCCCGCGCACACACACTCCACCCCCGGCATCCACCATTCTCGGTTTCCAGGACTCTGACTACTAGGTATGGCCCATGAGTAGAATCACACAGTATTTGTCTTTGTATGGCTGGCTTATTTCACTTAGCAGAATGTCTTCAAGGTTCATCCATGTTGTAGCATGTGTCAGCATTTCCTTTCTCCTAAGGCTGAATAATATTCCCTTGTATGAATAGATGGCATTATGTTTTCCCATTCGTCCATCAATGGACACTTGGGTTGGGCAGGGCGGTGAAGCAAGGGAAAGGACGCTTCATCTGCCCCGGGAGGACTCTGAGAGCCACCGCCCCTTCTTCTGTGTGCACACGGCTTTGCAGAGACAGCCAGGCAACCTGTAAAACGTGGATTCACATTTCAGTCTTGTTGACTGACAGTGGGCAGGCTCTCATTCCCCTGGGCCCTTCTGAGCCCCTTCCATCCAGTACCCACTTCTCAACCCCTCTTCCCTCCAGGGCATTAACCTGTCTGGGGGCCAGCGGCAGAGGATCAGTCTGGCCCGAGCTGTTTACAGTGATGCTGACATCTTCTTGCTGGATGACCCACTGTCGGCCGTGGACTCCCACGTGGGCAAACATATCTTTGACAAAGTGATTGGGCCAGAGGGTGTGCTGGCCGGCAAGGTGAGGCTTGGGAGGCTAAGGGAACTAAGGTGAGGTCCAGGACCCCAGGGGAGAACTGATGGGAGACTGAAGGCTTTGGGTGAGACCTGGAGGTGTGGGGACCTGAGAAGCACGAGTGTGGGTTAGGCAGCAGGGAAAACCCCGGGGCCACACCCCCCGAAAGCACTGAGCAAGCTGCAGAAGACTGGGGGGAGTCACGGATGTCCCTGTCCCTGTTCCCTAGCTCATCACACCTCTGCCGGGGTGTATGCTGAGGGCGGAGGGGCTGAGAGCCTGCTGCCTTCTCTGCAGACTCGGGTGCTGGTGACACACAACATCAACTTCCTGCCCCAGACGGACTTCATCATAATGCTAGCTAACGGACAGGTGTTGGAGATGGGCCCCTACTCAGTCCTGCAACAGCACGAATTCTTCCGCAACTCTGCAGAGGATGAGAATCAGGAGGACGTCGACGACAGCATGATAGGTAACCAACACCCCTGGCCCTCCAGATTCCTGTACCTGCCCAGCTTCTTCCTGTCTGGGGTTTTTCGCTCTTGATTAGTCCAATGTTGTATCAGGGAGGAATACATCTGGGCCATCTGTGTGATAGTCAGATGTTACCAGAGGGAAAATGAACTGGATGCAGTCATGTCACACCTCCTCCTCTTCCCTGTCGGACCTCTGATCCGCAGCTCAGGCCTCAGGGCCTCAGTTTTCCCAGCTGTCAAAAGTATATGGAAGCTGGGTGTGGTGGCGCATGCTAGTAATCCCAGTACTTTGGGAGGCGGAGACGGGAGGATCTGGGTTCGTGGCCAGCCTCAGCTCTCTCGTGTTCTCTCTCTCTCTCTCTCTCTCTCTCTCTCTCTCTCCTTAGTGAGGCCCTCTGCAACTTTGTGAGACACGGTTTCAAAATAAAGTATAAAAAAAAATAGGGCCGGGGGCGTAGTGCGGAGGTAGAATGCCCCTGCGTTCAATCCCTGGTACCGCAAAAAAAAAAAAGTATATGGAAGCCAGGCGTGGTGGCGCACACCTGTAATCCCAGTACTTGGGAGGCTGAGACAGGAGGATCACAGGTTTGAGGACAGCCACAGCAAATAGTGAGACTCTCATCAACCTTGCGAGACCCTGTTTCAAAATAAAAATAAAGCCGGGCGTGGTGGTGCACACCTGTAATCCCAGTACTTGGGAGGCTGAGACAGGACGATCGCAGTTTGAGGTCAGCCTCAGCAAATAGTGAGACTCGTCAATCTATCAAGACCCTGTTTCAAAAAATAATAATAATAAGGCTGGGGGTATAGCTCAGAGGTAGAATGCTTCTGGGTTCAATCCCCAGTACCACACAAAAAAATAAAATATGGCTGGGAGTGTAGCTTGGAGGTAGAATGGCCGTGGGTTCAATCCCCAGTGCCATACACACACACAAAAAAAAGGTATATGGAAGCAGGGCGTGGTAGCGCAGGCCTCTAATCCCAGTACTTGGGAGGCTGAGACAGGAGAATCACAGGTTTGAGGCCTTCTGCAACTTAGTGAGACCCCGTTTCAAAAAGTAAAAAAATAAAATAAAATAAAGGGCTGGGGGTATAGCTCAGAGGTAGCCCCTGGGTTCAATTCCCAGTACCAGATACACACACACACACACACACACACACACACACACACACAAGTATATGGATAACTGGGCGTGGTGGTACACACTTGTAATCCCAGTACTTGGGAGGCTGAGACAGGAGGATCCTGGTTTGCGGCCAGCCTTAGCTACTTAGTGAAGTGCTCCGCAACTTAGTGAGACCCTGTTTCAAAATAAAGAATTAAAAAATAGGGCTGGGGCTGTAGCTCAGAGGTAGAATGCCCCTGGATTCAATCCCTAGTACCACAAAAATAAAGTATATGGAGTTGGGCGTGGTGGCGCTTGCCTGTAATCCCAATACTTGGGAGACTGAGACAGGAGGATGGCAGATGCAAGGCTAGTCTCAGCAACTTAGTGAGATCCTGTTTCACAACAAAAAATAAAAAGGACTAGGGGTGTAGCTCAGAGGTAGAATGCCTCTAGTACCAAAAAAAAAAAAAAAAAGTTTATGAGCTCAAGCCCTGAATGCATGGCAAAACTGTTTTATGGATAAATTGTTCAGCATATGTGCAAGTGCTTGGCAAAACCATTTACTTAATGATTAAGATTTACTGAATAATCCCTGTGTCCAGGTATTGTTCCAGGTACTGAGAGATAGCAGTGAGCAAACAAACAAAAAACCTGTGGGCACGGTGGGGGCACACCTGTAATCCCAGTACTTAGGAGGCTGAGACAGGAGGATCTCAGGTTCAAGGACAGCCTCAGCAACTTAACAAGACCCTATTTCAAAATAAAAAATGAAAAGGTCAAAAAAAATCCCTGTTGTCATGGAGACTATTGCAGTCTGTGGACTCACAAGATGCCCCTCCCCCTTGTTGCCCAGTCCTGGCTCCCCAACCCTAAATTCTGGGTTGGCTCACAGGCCTCTCCCTGGGCTTTCCTGCCTACTGCCCTATGCACAGCTAACTTGTCTCGAACATTCATCAAGTGCTAGGCCCCTTGCTAAGCTTTGACACACATTTTCTCCTTTAATCTGCACAGTGATGTCATGAGCTAAGTACATTATTATCCCTTTGCCATGCCTGCCTCAGGTTATGCTTCTAGAAGTGGGACTTAAGCTCAGCCCAACTCCAGAGCCCAAGTTCCCAACCCTTGTATTTGAGTCCCTTTCTCCATAGTCTCAAAGGGAAGTTTTTCATAGTGTCTAACCCAAGTTTCTCTGGTTGCCCTTTTGAACCCTCATCCTTCCTCATGCCTGTCCATCCAGGCCCCTCGTTGGAGCAGGGATTAGGGGATGAGGCCCCTGTAGCCTCTGGGGGCTGCAGGGTGAGCAGCCAACCTCTGGATTTCCTACAGACTTGGGAGATGAGGATGAGGAGATGCTGCTGATCGAGGACACGCTCAGCAACCACACAGACCTAGCGGATAATAATCCGGTCAAGTATGAGGCCCAGAGGCAGTTTATGAGGTGAGCCCCTAGGAACTCCCAGCCCCCCAGAAGGCTGCAGCAGGGTTCCCATGTCCTGCCAGGTAGGGTACAGGTGACCATTCTCCCTGACCCTCACACTGGGCTGCTGTCCCGGGGGGTGTCAGTGGCTTCCTCCCTGGCTCTGACTGGCTGTCTCCACAGAGAGCTGAGCAGCATGTCTTCAGAAGGGGAGGACCAGAGACCAGAGAAAGAGGCGAAGGAGACTGGGGCGCTCATCCAGGAGGAGAAGGTGGAGACGGGCAAAGTGAGTCAGGTGGACAAGAAGGGCTAGATAAAAAATATATATGGAATGAATCAATGAATGAATGCTACAGGGGAGGGGGCTGGAGAGGATGAACAGGCCCTCGGCCAGCCTCAGAGCTCATGGAATCCCCGGTGCCCAGCTGCTGTGGTCCCTGCCTGCAGGTGAAGATGAACGTGTTCTGGGAATATGGCAAGGCGATGGGACTCTGTACCACGCTGGCTCTCTGTCTCTTCTATATGGCCCAAAGCGCAGCCTCCATCGGGGCCAACATGTGGCTCAGTGACTGGACCAACGAGGTCAGAGTGAACGGCAAACAGAACAACACCTCCTTGAGGCTGGGCGTCTATGCCAGCTTGGGAATTCTGCAAGGTGAACCTGTGGAGGGGCCCAGAAGCACGCCCCTTCCTCTCCTTCCGCTCTCAGGCTCTCTGAACCACACCCCTGCCTCAGATCCTCCCTAACCCACCCAGCCATGCATGTCTCCCAGTCTGCCCCTCCCCTCCGTCCCCAGCCCCTCTCCCAGTGAGCAAGCTGCCCCTGCTCCCCAACAGGGTTCCTGGTGATGCTGTCAGCATTCATCATGGCCATGGGCGGCATTCGGGCTTCGAAGCTGCTGCACAACAAGCTGTTGCACAACAAAATGCACTCCCCCCAGTCCTTCTTTGACACTACGCCCTCAGGCCGGATCCTCAACCGCTTCTCCAAGGACATCAACGTCATTGATGAGGTCCTAGCCCCCATCATCCTCATGCTGCTCAATACCCTCTTCAATTCCATGTCCGCCATCGTGGTCATCGTGGTCAGCACACCGCTCTTCCTTGTGGTCATTGTGCCTCTGACTGCCATCTATATCTTTGCGCAGGTGGGCGGGGTACTGATGTGGGCGGGCACTCCTGCAGGCTGGAGATGGGGGCAGGGTGCTGGTGCTGCCTGGTTGTGTCAGGGACGGTACCCAGTTCCTTCACCTCCTTAAAACTCATTTAACTCACCTGTAAAATAGACTCTACAACCTCATAGGGTTGGTCTGAGGATAAAATGAGTACTTAGAAGTTGCAACTGGCCCTGGCGTCCTTGTTGGCTTTTATTTGGGGGGCAGGTACGTGTACTGAGGATTGAACCGAGAGGTGCTCTACTGCTGAGCTACATCCTCAGCCCTTTTTTGTTTATTTTGAGATAGGGTCTCACTCAGTTGCCCAGGCTGGGCTCGAACTTTCAATCCTCCTGCTTCAGCCTCTTGAATCACTGGGATTATAGGCATTCTCTAGCATGCCCTGCCTTGTTGGCTAGTTTTTAATAAAACATTGTTAAAGCAGGTGAGTTGCCTGTAATCCCAGCTACTTGAGAAGTTGAGGCAAGAGGATGGTAAGTTTGAGGCAAGCCTGGGAAAATTAGAGAGATCCTGTCTCAAAATACATTACAATACAATAGCTGGCGATGCAGCTCAGTAGAAGAGCATCCCTGAGTTCAATCCCCAGCACTGTGGGGATGGGGGGGTGAGCATTGCTAACAGTCGGGACACATTGTCCTTCCCTTCTTTTTATATATATCTAAACATGTATGTGTCTGTGTGTTGTTAACATACTCGAGTTGCTAAGCTTCCCACACAGCTGTAAAAGGTCTTGCAGTCACTGAGTCCCTGCTCCTTAGCGATCAGTTGCTGAGAGTGAGGAATCAGAAGGCTGGAAGTTCATCCCCAGGTGTGGAGACATAACCTGGGCTGTGCTCTGTGCTGGGTCAGAGGAGCCTCAGACACATCTGTATAGCCCTGGCCATCTTGAGGCCCACAGGGTAGAAGACAGAAGCTGAAGGATGAGCCATGTTTTTGTGATGCTAAAGCTGAAAAAACTGGGGTGGGAGGACTTTTTCAGAAAAAGGATACAAAATTATTTAATTTTTGCTCTTTTTTTTTTGGTGATGTTGGGGATCAAACCTGGGGCCTTGTGTATGCTAGGCAACTGCTCTACCACTGAGCTACAACCCGATGCCCCTGATTTTTGCAAATTTTGCAAAATCATTTGACTACAAGGACATGGCTAGGGCCCTTAGGAGGCCAAGCAAAGTCAGTGTTGTGATGGGGGGAGAGGGGGAGGGGAGCTAAGGAGGATTCAGGGAAGGCTTCATGGAGAAGTAGAAAGGAAAGGACAGAATGGTAAGTTCTCATGGGGGTAGTGGCTGGCTGGCTGAAGGCCCAAGGGAACACGGATGGGTTCGGAGGATGGGCAGGACTGAGTTGGGATGTCCACGACCCTGACCCCAAGCTCTTTCCCCATCCCCCGTCAGCGCTTCTATGTGGCCACGGCACGGCAACTGAAGCGTCTGGAATCAGTCAGCCGCTCGCCTGTCTACTCCCACTTTTCGGAGACGGTGGCTGGCACCAGTGTCATCCGAGCCTACGGCCGCTGCCAAGACTTTGAGATCCTCAGTGATACTAAGGTGGACATCAACCAGCGGAGCACCTACCCCTTCATCGCCTCCAACCGGTCAGAAGCCTCCTCTCCCACGCACACCCCAGCAGTTCCCACAGGCTCTCTGTCCTTCTGGGCTGGGCCCCTCTGTTCTCCTAAACACAAAACTGGGCCCTGGCTGCACCTGCCCACTTCCTCCCTGTCTGGTCCCCACAGGTGGCTGGCCATTCAAGTGGAGTTTGTGGGGAACTGTGTCGTCTTCTTTGCTGCACTCTTTGCGGTGATTGGGAGGAGCAGCCTGAATCCGGGGCTGGTGGGCCTCTCTGTGTCCTATGCCCTACAGGTATGGAGGAGCCTGGGTCCCAGGGCGGGACCACCACTGGGATAGGGGCAATACAATTGTCACAGCATCTCCCGAGTGCCCCTCTCTGCCCACTATGGAGACAGTCACGGGTTCTGCCCTTCAGGACTGTGAGCTCACAGCCAGACAGGGAGAGATTCCTATCCACAGAGGCATGCACTGCAGGCTGAGTCGGCCTTTGGGGGCAGGAGGAACAAAATGTAAGAGCACAGAGGAGTTCCCTGCTCTGGGCATTGGGGAAATGATCTTAGAGCTTGGCCCCAATGGGCGAGCAGAACTTGTTGTGTCTGGACAAGATGTAGTTGAACTTGGCAGAGGTCTGAGCGAGGGAAAGTGTAGGGCTGAACTACACCTCACATTCATTTGCCTACAGAGAGTACACTTGGCCCTTCGTATCCACAGGTTCTGCATTCAAAGATTCAACCAAATGCAGATGGAAATGGTTTGGGGGGGGTAGCTGGGCGTGGTGGTGCTCATCTGTAATCCCAGTACTTGGGAGGCTGAGACAGGAGGATTGCAGGATCAAGGACAGCCTCAGCAAGTAGAGAGACTCTAATCAACCTAGTGAGATGAGACCCTGTTTCAAAATAAAAATAAAATAGGGCTGGGAGTGTGGCGCAGAGGTAGAATGCCTCTGGGTTCAATCCTCAGTACCACAAAAAAACAAACAAAATTCCAGAAACTTCCAAAAAAAGAAGAAAAAAAGCAAGACTTGAATTTGCCAGGTCTCATCTACTACACTTAATACTACATGCAAATGAAGTAATGTGTGGACATTGTAATTGAGAGATGATATAAACCATACAGGAGGATGTGAGTAGGTTACATGCAAATATTACATCACTTTATATAAGGAACTTAAATATCTGTGGCTTTTAGTATCTTCCGTGAGGGCTGGGGGTCCTGGAACCAATCCTCTGGTGATACTGAAGGATGACTATACACAGATCAGGCGATTGGTGTCTGGGCTGGAGGTCAGGCAGGTCACCCTGATACCAGCCTGCATTGTCAAAGAGTTACGTAACTCTACATGGAATTTTTGTAAAGCAGATCACGTCGCTAATGCCGCGGGTGGCTCAAATTTTGAATGCATTAGTAAACAAAAAATCCAGATAGGTCAGTCTTCTCAAACATTAATGTGTGTGTGAATTACCTGGAGAGCTTGTTAAAATGTACATTCTGATGCACGATGTTGGGGATGGAGCTCAGGAGTCTGCATTTCTATCAAGATTCCTTGGTACACTAAGTATGGTCCCTGAGCTGGCCACATCAACATCTTCTGGAAGCTTGTTAGGAATGAAGGCTCTCGGGTCCCATCTCACACCTAGTGAATCAGGAGCTGCATCTTAACAAGACTCTGTGGGAAGTCTTCTACATAGTAGAATTTGAGCAACACTGAGTGAAGTGGTCCTGGGTTAAGTTTGCACTGTTATTGCCGGAGGCGCAGTCGTGATTACACCCTACTGGGCATACCCGTGGGGGCTGGCCAGGCCCACCTGAGTCATAGATGGCATGGGATCCCATTAATAAGAGCATGATCAAAGATTGAACTCAGCCGGGCATGGTGGCACATGGTTGTAATCCCAGTACTTGGGAGGCTGAGACAAGAGGATTGCAGGTTTGAGGACAGCCCTAGCTACTTAGTGAGACCCTGTTTCAAAATAAAAAATAAAAAGGGTAGGAGTATAGCTTGGAGGTAGAATGCTTCTGGGTTCAATCCCCAGTACCCCCAAAATTGAACTTTTCCCAAAGCCATCATGAGGCGTGGTGGGAGCCCTCTCAATTACAAGCCTGCATCCAACCTCTTTGGCCAGGTGACGTTATCTCTGAACTGGTTGATAAGAATGATGACAGAATTGGAGTCTAATATCGTGTCTGTGGAGAGGATCAAGGAATACTCCAAGACAGAGACTGAGGTGAGTCCTACCATGAGCCCAGGGCAGGGGAAGTCTGGAACAGCTGAGGAGGATGCTTGGTGGCCCACCCACCATCCCTGAACATCAAGGCCAGTTATTTAGGTGTCTCTTCATCCATCCATCCATCCATCCATCCATCCATCCATCCATCCAATCCCTCATCCACCCACCCTCACTGACCTCAGCCAGAGATCTATGCTAGGAGGTATAGAGAGCTCAGAGTGGAGCGGACAGAATGTGCCCTCAGCAGATTCCCATTCCGTGGGAGGGTAAGCCATGTGGCAGGGCTCTGCGGTGGATGGCAAGAGCTCTGGGCTGGTGCACCCAAAGAAGGCAGATATGGGAGATCACGAACTAAGGTGATCAAGGGGTGAGCGGAGATTTGCAGGATGGGCAGGTTTTGATAGACTAGAAGATGGTGGGGTGGGATAGTGAGACGGTGACCACTTCAGCCAAAGGGACAGGCCTGGTCAAAGAAGCAGAGGTGGGGCAGGGTGCCCATTGTTGGGGAAAAGGAGTTGTCCTCTACTGGGGGGGGGGGCAGAATCCAGACATTTCTCTGCTGCCCCCTGCCATGATCACACACCAGACCTCTGCATGCCTGGAAGCTGTACCCTCTCTGAGCTCTCAGGATCAAGCATGCTACTTTTAGGCCACCCACCTCATCCCTCTGGCTTCCATGTTCCAAGACCTGCATGGTGAATGGTCATAGTACTCTGTCCTCACCGGCCCCCAACCCCATGACCCACCTTTGTCTCTGTTCATCAGCCCCTCGGGCTTTACCTCCCTCCCCAGCTATCCTAGATTCTATGCTCCACCAATGCAAACGCTCCAACTCCTTCCTCTCTCTCTCTCTCTCTCTCTCTCTCTCTCTCTCTCGTCGCTTGTACTCACCTACAACTCCCTACGACACCACCCCAGCTGAGCCCACCTGTCCACTTTCTTCATACCTTGCTGAGCTGTGGAACGTAGCTAAAGAAAATCACTGATTTGCTTCAGGTTCATAACCACACTCCCTGCTGTGTATTCCTACCTTGCTTCCCCAAGAAGCACATGTTCTCATGTTCAAAGAGACCTCTTTGTTGCTGGGAATGGTGGCGCACACCTGTAATCCCAGTACTTAGGAGGCTAAGACAGGAGGATTGCAGGTTCAAGACCAGCCCCAGCAATAGGGAGACTCTCAGCAACTTAGCAAGATCCTGTTTCAAAACAGAAACTAAAAAGGGCTAGGGGTGTAGCTCAGAGGTAGAATGCCCCTGGGTTCATATCCCAGTAACACACACACACACACACACACACACACACACACACACACACACACACACACATACACAGAATAAAAAGGGCTGGGGTGTAGCTCAGAGGTAGAATACCCCTGGGTTCCATCCCCAGTACCAAAGAGAAAGAGAGAGAGGCCTCTTTGCTCATTCTCTGTCCTCAAACAAACTCTTCCCTGTGCTCAGGGAAGACTGACCTTACCTGACACATCCATGAGAAGACAGGTTAGAAGAGGGAAATCCCTCTGCCATCCTGCCTCCCGAACTTTAGGCCTGCCTGGGCCTCCTTTGCCACCTTCTCCCTTTCTCTTTGAGTAGACTTATCCCTCTGGTTTCAAAGCCCAGCCCCTCTGCTTCTTCCCAGGGCCACTCCAGGTTGGACTTCCTCAATCCGGCTCCAACACTGACACTGTCAGGCTTGCTCCCACTGTTGGATGCTTCCCATCCGTGTGCAGGAATGTTCTCTCCTATCTTCTATTCCTCACACACACACACACACACACACACACACACACACACACACACACACACCTCCCTTTCCCTGCATCCTGCTGCCCAGTTCTCTGTTCTCCTTTGTCCTGAGGCTCCTTTTTGCTTTCCCTTGTTTTGGTCTGATTTTTGTTTTTTTGGTACTGGAAATTGAACCCAGGGCCTTGCAAAGACTAGGCAAGTGCTCTACCACCGAGCTACATTTCTAGCCCTTCTTATTTCTTTTTATTTATTTATTTAGTCCTGGGGATTGAATCCAGGGGCATTCTACCTCTGAGATACACCCCCAGCCCTATTTTAATTTTTGTTTTGAAACGGGGTCTCGCCAAGTTGCTAAGGCTGGCCTCAAACCTGTGATCCTCCTGTCTCACCCTCCCAAGTACTAGGATAACAGGAGTGTGCCACAATGCCCAGCTTCTTATTTTATTTTAAGGCAGGGTCTCACTAAGTTGTCCAGGCTGGCCTCAAATTTTTGGTCCTCCTGCCTCAGCCTCCCAAGTAGCTGAGATTACAAGTGCGAGCCACATCCGGTATGAAACTTTTTTTTTTGTAATAAGGATTGAACCCGGGGGCATTCTATCTGTGAGCTACACCCCCAGCCCCTTTTATTTTTTTATTTTTGAAATGGGGTCTTGCTAAGGTTACTGGGAGTCTCACTAAGTTGCTGAGGCTGGTCTTCAACCTGTGATCCTCCTGTCTCAGCCTCCCAAGCACTGGGATCATAGACATGCGCCACCATGCCCAGCGAAACTCATTTTAAACTGTGGTCCACACATGCTCCTTCTACATCCTCATCACCCTGGATCTCGCCTGCCTCCAGCAGCATGATTTCTGGTCCTATCACTCCACTGAGACTGCTCCCATGACCTCTCTCAGTTCATGGGTGGGCAGTTCTTTCTGTTCTCATCTGAGCAACATTCAAACGTAGCCACCTGCCCTTCCCCTTGGAATGGTCCTGGGTTCTGTGACCCGAGCTCTCTCCCTGACAGGCTGCCTCCATTGAGCTCTGCCCCGCCCAGCCAGCCTGGCCCCATGCTGGCCTCCATGCTGGCCTCCATGCCAGCCCTGCCTTCTCTAGTGTCGCTACCCCCTCAGCCTCTTCCCATCTCCCTCTTCATGTCATCAGTCCAGCTTGCCCTGGGTGTGCACGGGATCCCATCCCTGTGTCCTGAACGATGCTGCCACCAGCACTGTGGCTTTTTATGTCTTTATTTTTGTGTACTGGGGATGGAACCCAGGGGCATTCTACCTCTGAGCTACACCCCAGCCCTATTTTATTTTTATTTTTATTTTTATTTATCTTTTTTTGCAGTACTGGGGATTGAACTCAGGGGCATTCTACCTCTGAGCTACACCCCAGCCCTATTTTTTATTTTGAAACAGGGTCTCACAAAGTTGCTGAGACTGGCTGCGGCCCTGAGATTCTCCTGTCTCAGCCTTCCAAGTACTGGGATCACAAGCGTGCGCCACCATGTGTGGCTGCTTGTCCTCTGGCTTCCCTGCTATGAAGCAGGGCCAGCGTTGTGGGTGTGCAGCCCGAGCTGTCACACGTGTCCCCACTCCTGGGAGGGCCTCACACTGAGAAGAGCTCCATCCTCGGTTTAATGCTCTGTGTGTTACTGGGGATTGAAGCTAAGGGGCTCTACCACTGAGCCACATGCCCAGTCCTTTTTATTTATTTATTTATTTATTTATTTATTTATTTATTTATTTTGCGGTACCGGGGATTGAACCCAGGGGCATTCTACCTCCGCGCTACACCCCCGGCCCTATTTTTTTATACTTTATTTGAAACCGGGTCTCACGAAGTTGCGGAGGGCCTCACTAGGTAAAGAGAGAAAGACAGGGGGAGAGAGAGAGAGGGAGAGAGAGAGAGAGAGAGCTGAGGCTGGCCGCGAACCCGGATCCTCCAGTCTCCGCCCCCCAAAGTACTGGGATAACAAGCATGCGCCACCACGCCCAGCTTATTTATTTCATTTTGTGACAGGGTCTCACTAAATTGCCCAGGTTGGCCTCCAACTTGCAATCCTCCTGCCTCAGTCTCCCAAATCATTTGGATTACAAGCATGAGCCACCATGCCCAGGCTTAATAATAAATAAGAGGCCCTGCCAGGTGTGGTGGTACATGCCTATAACCCCAGTACTTTGGAGACTGAGACAGGAAGAGCTCAGGTTCAAGGCCAGCCTAGGCAACTTAGTGAGACCCTGTTTCAATATAAAAAAATAAAATAGGGTTGGGGGTATAGTTCAGAGGTAGAATTTCCTTGGATTCAATCCCTAGTACTGTGAATAAATAAACAAAAGGCCCTGTGTTCATTTTGCACTGGGCCTCTCAAATTATATAGCCAGTTCTGTCTCAAAACCACCACCATCAAACCCCCACCAGTCTATTCTCCTTGAAGCTGCCAGACAGATCCTTTTAAAATACATAAAGTCACATTATTGCTCTGAGCACAGCCCTCTAATGGCTTTGCATTTTACTCAGGGTGGAAAAAAAAAAAAAAACACAGTCCTGAGCCAGATGTGGTGGCTCACATCCATAATCCCAGTACTTCCCAGCACTTGGGAGGCTGAGACACAAGGATCACAGGTTCAAAGCCAGCCCCAGCAACTTAGATAGGCACTCAGCAACTTTGCAAGACTGTGTTTCGAAATAAAAAGTAAAAAGAGATGGGGGTGTAGCTCAAAGATAGAATGCTTCTGGGCTCAATGCCCAGTATTACAAAAAAATATAAAATAAAATAACCCCATAGTCCTAAAAGTGGCCTGCCAGGCCCTCCATGATGAGTCTACCCCCTGCTTCAGCCTGCTCTCTCACCTATGCCTCTGCTCCAGAACATGCTGGAGGTATCTATACGTGCACTTCCCTCTGCCTGGCATGCCCTTCCCCAACCTCCACTTGCCTGTTCTCTCACCTCCTTCAGGACTACACTAAATATTACCTCCTCCAGGAAGCCCTCCCTGACCAACCTGTACAGAACAGGCATTTCTTGGACCCAGCACTCGTCCCTCCTTACATCATACAGACTTTCTTCTCTGTTGACTGTATGCTCTGGGGTCTGGGATGTAAGACTCAGGGGGACTTTGTCTCCTTGGGGACACCACTGTGCCCCCATTGCTTAGCATGGGTTCACTACTTCCTGGTAATGAATGGATAAAGGTGAGGATGGAGGAAGTATGGCAGATCAGGAACCTGGGGCTGGAGTTGAAAACCAGAGAGGGCCGGCCAGGGAAGCAGTTCTGCTGGGAATAAAGTCAGAGCAGCAAGAGGGCTAGGTGTGGCTCAGGAGTAGAGCACTTGCCTTGCTAAATAAGGCCTTGGGTTCCATCACCAGCACCAACAACAAAACAAAAACAGTCTGAGGGATAAAGGATTCATTGGGCCACAGGGTCCTGGGGCCCCTCCCCAGGGACCAGGTGGGCAGCTGAGAACCTGCTCCTCCCGCCAGGCTCCCTGGGTGGTGGAGGGCAGGCGCCCTCCCGAAGGCTGGCCCACGCATGGAGAGGTGGAGTTCTGCAACTATTCGGTGCGGTACCGGCCGGGCCTGGACCTGGTGCTGAAGAACCTGAGTCTGCACGTGCACGGTGGCGAGAAGGTACTTCCGGGCCAGCAGGATGGGGGTGTGCCTGTGTCTGGGGAGGTGGCACCCCCCTAGGGGCACATGCGTCTCTGAAGGAGCAGGTGCTTCCGCAGGATGTCTGCTTGGCCCCTAGGGGACAGGAGATGCCCTGTAGCCTCCGGGCTTCGCCCCTGACGGCCCTCCCGCACCTCCGCAGGTGGGCATCGTGGGCCGCACTGGGGCTGGCAAATCGTCCATGACCCTCTGCTTGTTCCGAATCCTGGAGGCAGCAGAGGGTAAAATCCTCATCGACGGCCTCAACGTAGCGGACATTGGCCTCCATGACCTGCGTTCGCAGCTCACCATCATCCCCCAGGTACGGGGTGGCCACACTGGCCCACCCTCCTGGGACCAGGCCCTGCCCCTGCTCTGTAGCTTGAGAACTGAGACTGCGACCTCGGCCTTGGAGGCTAATGGGGTAGAGGTCCCATGGCAGGAAGCAGAGCCACCAAGGGACCACCTAGTCACAGGTCTGAAGGGTCCAATATACCCTGTCCCTGTCGGGCCCTGCCTTTTAACCTTCTGGGCCAGCAAACGGGGAAGGGCCACAGGACCCCTCCAAGCACCCCATCCCTGAGACGCTGTCCTGGCTCCTGGTTGGGCATTTCACTTTTTGTGGCGCCTCGGGGGTGTTTTTTCTGCCGACTGGACACTTCGGAGTCAGATTAGTGGCTCTGGTTCCTGCTTCGGCTGAGGACTTAGCGGCTGGCGAAGCGGAGGTTTATCTCTCCCCCGCAGGCAACTTTCTATCTCCTTGGCCACGGTCTCCCTCTTGGAGGGCTGGGGACAGAATGGGCATGCTGCCACCCACGTCCCTCTGGTTTTCCCTGCACCTGGGGCCTGGGGCTCCCTGCGGGGCGGAGCCGCTCCTCGCTGAGGCTTTGTTGTATCCTCAGGACCCCATCCTGTTCTCGGGGACCCTGCGCATGAACCTGGACCCCGCTGGCCGTTTCTCAGAGGAAGCCATTTGGAGGGCCTTAGAGCTCTCCCACCTGCATAAGTTTGTGAGCTCCCAGCCGGCCGGCCTGGACTTCCAGTGCTCTGAGGGCGGGGAGAACCTCAGGTAACAGGGAGAATGGACGGGTTGGGAACAACAACCTTCCCCTGGAGACCCTGAAGGTCTGGAATCAAATGACACAGAGCCCAGGCTATCTCCCCTCCCCGCTCCCATCTCAGCCAGGGTCACACAGGGGCATTATTTTGTTTTGAGTATATTTAGTGTGCTGGGCACATCTCTCTGATGCCCACAAAGCCCCACAGGTGGTTCCTGATCCCATTTCACAGGTGAGGCAACTGAGGCTCAGAGAGGGTAAGGGAGGTCGGCTAGAGTTACACAGTTGGGGAAGGTATGCCTGGAATTTGAAACACTGGTAGATTCCAAAACCCTATTCGGTCATGAGGTCACGTAGTGTGTAGTGTGAGGTCATCATGCCCCGTTTGGGCTGGGGAGAGCGGTTCTGAATGGCACCCGTGGAGCAGGTGAGAGGGAACCCATCATGCTTTAGGGAAATCATAGATAGTTCCAGGATGGATGCAGTCAGTTTAGGCGTGCACAGAATGAGCTCTCCCAGTCTTTCTTCTCCACCTTCCATAGCCCCAGGTTTTATTCCCAGCCAATGCGCTGTGTGTCAGAGAAGACCAGGAGTCACTGCTTACTAAATCTAAAGACTTGATATCCAGACCTGTGTTCTCTGTGTAATTTTATTTATTGTGGTGCTGGGGATTGAACACAGGGCCTCAAGCATGCTGCACAAGGGCTATACCACTAAGCTGCATCCCCAGCCACACCTGTGTGATTTAGAGGAAGTCGCTTAACATCTCTGTGCCTCCTTTTCCTTCACTCTAAAATAGGAGCTAGGTGTGATAGCATGTGCCCATAATCCTAGAGTACTTAAGAGACTGAGACAGGAGGATCGCAGGTTTAAGGCCAGCCTCAGCAATGTAGTAAGACTCTCAGCAACCTAGCAAGACCCTGTTTCAATAAACAAGAAATAAGCCAGGCGTGGTGGCACATGCCTATAATCCCAGTATTTGGGAGACTGAGACAGGAGGATCTCAGGTTCGAGGCCAGCCTCAGCAACTTAGTGAGGCCCTGTTTTTAAAATAAAAAATAAGCCAGGCGTGGTGGTGCACGCTTGTAATCCCAGTACTTGGGAGGCGGAGACCGGAGGATCCGGGTTCACGTCCAGCCTCAGCTACTTAGTGAGGCCCTCCTCAACTTCGTAAGACCCGGTTTCAAAATAAAGGATAAAAAATAGGGCCGGGGGTGTAGCTCGGAGGTAGAATGCCCCTGGATTCAATCCCCAGTACCACAAAATAAATAAATAAATAAATAAAATAGGGTTGGGGGGTAGGTTGGAGGTAGAATGTTCCTAGGTTCGATCCCCAGTACCAAAAAAAAAAAAACCCCGAGAAATTTAAAAAAGGGCTGGGGGTGTAGCTCAGAGGTAGAATATCTCTGGGTTCAATCCCAGTACTAAAAAATAAAGAACTAAACAAACAAATAAAATAAAATAGGGATAATGATACTCCATACCTCTGCACTACCCTGCCCAGTAAAAGTACAATGAGAGCCAAACATATGCAATTGAAATTTTTTCTTCCAAAAAAAAATCCACATCTACACATAATGGGTGTGGCAGCCCATGCCAGTAATCCCATCTACTTAGGAGACTGAGGCAGGGGTATCACAACTATAAGGTCAGCCTGGGCAACTTAGTGAAATCCTGTTTCGAAATGAAAAATAAAAAGCATTGTCAGGCATGGTGGCATACACTTGTAATCCCAGTACTTGGGAGGCTAAGACAGGAGGATCACAGGTTTGAGACCAGCCTCAGCAATTTAGCGAGACTGTCAGCAAATTAGCAAGACCCTGTTTCAAAATAAAAAATAAAGCAACGCAGGGTGGTGCACACCTGCAATCCCAGTACTTGGGGGGCTGAGACAGGAGCATCACAGGTTCGTGGCCAACCTCAGCTCCTTAGGGAGGCCCTCCGCAACTTAGTGAGAGCCTCTTTCAAACTAAAGAATGAAAAATAGGGCTGGGGGTGCAGCTCAGAGGTAGAATGCCCATGGGTTCAATCCCCAGTACCAAAAAAATAAAAATTAAAATTAAAAATAAAAAGGGTTGAGAGTGTAGCTCAAAGGCAGAACGCCCCTGGTTTTAATCCCCAGTACCACAAAATAATAAATAAATAAATAGGGCTGGGGTGTAGCGTGGAGGTAGAATGCCTCTGGGTTCAATCCCCAGTAACAAAAAATAAAAATAAAAAATAAAAAGGGCTGGGAGTTTAGCTCAAAGGTAGAATGCCCCTGGGTTCAATCCCCAGTACCAAAAAAAAAAAAAAAAAGATCTGGGGATGTAGCTCAGTTAGAGTACTTACCTAGCATGTGTGGGGCCCTGGGTTCGATCCTAATAACCACATTAAAAAATAAATAAAAATAAAAAAGGCTGGGCAAGGTGGCACACACCTATAGTCGCGGCACTCATGAGTGTGAGGCTGAGGCAGGAGATTCACTTGAGCCCAGGAGTTTAAACCAGCCTGGGTAACATATCAAGACCCTGCCTCTTAAAAAACAAGCAAACAAACCGGGCATGGGGGCGCACATCTGTAATCCCAGTACTTGGGAGGCTGAGACAGGAGGATCGCAGGTTCGTGGCCAGCCTCAGCAATTTAGCGAGACCGTCCGCAACTTAGTGAGACCCTGTTTCAAAATAAAATAGGGCTGAGAGTGTAGCTTGAAGGTAGAATGCACCTGGGTTCAAGCCCCAAAACTACAAAACAAAACAAAACAAACAAACAACAACAACAAAAAAGCAAACAAAAACCCCAGGAAAATAAACAGGTGAAATAAATGCAAATATCATGTTTTACTAGCCCAGTGTACCTAAAATATTATCATTTTGATATGTCATTTATATGTCATAACATATAAAAGTTATTAGGAACATGTTATATTTGTTCATACAAGTTTGAAATCCTATGTGTATTTTTTTTTT
>PVJS01000118.1:98672-172244 GCA_004027185.1 Glis glis | reverse complement strand
AAAAAAAAAAAAAAAACAAAAAACAAAAAACAAAACAAAAAAAAAACCTTGCTTACATTTATCTTGGTATTTTCCAAAACTATTTGATCACAGAACTTATACTTTCTCAAAGCAACCTGCTATCTTAGGAACCACTAGGATTACATGGGACACATGTTGGGGAAATGCTATTTTAGAACCCCTCACCAGAATTTTTAAGGGGAAAAAAAGCTGTTTTTAGAGATTTTTTAGACTTGCCCAGGATGAAGATGCCTCTAATTTCTCCAAAACCTTCATGGACCTCGCTTTGCATGACTTCTTGATCACTATTGTTCTGTATAGCACATGACAGCAAATTCTCTACTATATTGTCTCTGGTAGGTATGTGTTTTTAGGCCTTATCTTCCCAACTAGAATTTTATAACCAGGAAAGTAAGAGCTTTTTGTCTCATTTCTTCTGTGTGTATTTTATTCCATTTGGTCATTCATTGATCTATCCATTCAACACATATTTACTGAGGGCCTGCTAGATTCCAGGTACACCACTAGTCAATGCACTAGTGACAAGACCAGGCTGTCCCCTTTACTCTTATGGAGATTATAGTTTAGGTGGAGATGGAGAAGTAAAATAGAGAGCCCACAAAGGTGCGTCTACCTAACACTGGGTGAAAGGAGAGTGAGCAGAGCAAGGAAGGCTAGTCTGGAAGAAGTCATGTTTGGGCTAAGATCTGAAGAATGAGTAGGCTTTCCCTAAATAAAATGGAGAAAAAGGGGTGGAGGTGAGAGAAGAGTATTCCAGACAGAAGTTCTGGGGTGGGAAAGGTGGACAGGACTACAGGATGACACACTATAGACCCCGACAGAAGGTGACTGGCCAAAGACATTACTAACCATTTTCATCAGTCTCTTCTCTTCTCGTTTTCTCTCTAACTGAGCTTCCTTTTCTTCTGCCTCCCTCTTCTGCCGTTCCTCTTCTTGGGCCTTTAACTGAGCCTGATTCAGATTATAGAAAAATCAGAACCCTCAGTCTGCACAGATCTTATGTGTTGGGGTAAGTCAAATATCTACCAAAGTGCCTGCCCTTGAGGTAAGTCTGCATTTTGTGATAAAAGTAGAAAACCCAATCAACATGTGATTGGTTGTATAACTTAAAAGTTTCTCTGAAAGGATCCTTATCTAGTTGAGTAGGTGAGAGTGAGCATGAGCATGAATAAAACCATTAATTTTTCATCATAAAATAATTATTGTCTTCCTTTCATTTTATCAACAGCCCCCTCCCGAAAAAAATTCTAAGAACTGTTTATTTTTTTCCTGGTAGGTGCAAAATTTACTTCTTACAGTCTAGGGCAAAACTTTGAAAGATAAAAGCTATTCTCCTTTGCAAACTCATTCAGACATCTACCTATAACACACTAATCTTGGTTATGTGTGAATCCTCCAATTTGCTAGCTCTCATTAGCTTTTGTATCATTTCCTTCCTGCAATGTTAATGATGATGCTCCCCCACCCCATTATTTTCCTAAAACTGTCACAGAATTCAGGTGAGTAGGCCACAGCCATTTCCAAAGGTGGTCTAACTCTATCATCTGAGGAGGCTTGAACAAGCAAGGTTTCATTTTTAAGGAAGATCTAGGCAAATTCTTTTTCTTGCCTCAGTTTGCATTCTGGATTTATTACCAATTTCTCTTCTTCTTGTTTTTTCTTCCTTTCTGCCAACATCCGCCTACGTTCAGCTCGTTGAATCGCTCTGTCTTCCATGGCTAAAAAATAGTAACAGAGTTCCAATATAAAAAAAAGATGGGGAACACTGCAAAAGAAGTATCTCCATTTCATGGAAATATTTTGGGTTATCATTAGGGTGTTCTTGTAAGTTGAGTGTTCATAATCTCAGAAAAAATTAGATATATGTGTAAGTTACATATACATATAAGGGTGGCATTGTAGATCTTTAGTCTACCATCCTTAGCAATCCTTAGCAATGATTAATGATGTGTAGGTAAGTATGTTTTTGTTTACATTTTTATTAGAATCACTCTTTACTGGTTTAGGACTGGGTATGTAACTCAGCGATAGAGCACTTGCTTAGCATGCATGAGGCCCTGGGCTCAATCCCTAATACTGCAAAAAATATCAAACAAACAAACAAACAAACACTCCTTACTGGTTTGAGTAAGATAGATAATGTGCCTAGATGAAAGACTTTTAGCATGTGGAACTCAGAAGAAAGACTTTTAGCATGTGGAACTCAGAAGAAAGACTTTTAGCATGTGGAACTCAGAAACTGGAATTTTAATTTAGTTAAAATTTTAAGTAGAAATTTTAATTTAGTATAACTTTGATAAACATAGAAAAATTTAACTATATCTAACAAATACATTGAGAGGAGAATAATTTCTCAAGTCCCATTTCAAGTGAGCCTGCTAATTCTTCTTAAGTCACTGTACATACATCTGTATATGCAATAACAACAAACTAAAGTTTGGGGTCACGATGAATACATTTTCATCTAGTTTTAAGACCTGGATATCCAGATGGGCAGGAAATGGAATTGTACCAGGCATTTGGAGAACTGGCATCAGAACAAATTTGAGTGTCAGACTCTCGTTCTTGACAGTCTATTAAATATCGATCCAAAAGAAACAAATGTGCAAGATGGTCTGATAATATGACTCTGTACTCAGTCGGGGCTTTCAGAGGAAGGAGGGGCATGGTGGGAGGAGTACCAAGTTCTGCTCACCTAAGCCAGCCAATAGTTACTTTCAGTTCCTCAGGCCATGTTATAGAGAAGAGAATTTAAGTCCAAGTTTTAAGAATTAATAAATGAGAAACTCACCAAGCTACTTCTTACAGATATTAAGTGTCTGTTTTGCTACAAAGGAAGGAACAGTGGTGGTGCCACAGATGGCGGGAGTGAGACTGTCCTTAAGAAGACAGAAATAGACTGAAGGATTAAAGCGAGAGAGCCCTGAGAAGCAGAGTCTCTGGTAATATGCACTTTCCCATCTTTTTTAGATCAAATCATTAAAGACTACTTGAAAAGTAGGCTGGGATTCTAAAATAGCTAACTCCTTGATCAAACAATAATTTTTAAAAACTTATCGCACTAAACTGGGTGATGAGCCTTGGTGGTGGGCAAAGACAGCATAAGGTGCTGTCCTGGCAGATAGCTGATGCAGACCATCCATTTCTTCATTCATGGGAATACACTGCAGGCATACTGTTCTTCAGATGTCATCCCTCCATGTTAGGGCAACAATCTTGCCAGAGGTAAAAAATCACATTCACAGAGCACAATATAATTGTCAAAATGCCGACCGCCATATGCAAACACATGCACAGTGAGTGACTGAGAACATGACAAGACAATCAGCAGAGTCGCCAGGTGAGTCCTGAGGAGTGTTCCCATGCCCATCCTACTGTGTGGTTTTAAAATAAAGGTTCCTATGTGGATCAAAAATGTTATCAAATTAAAATGTCTGGCTTGTAGATTTCATTACTAAAATACTACAATCAAGGCATAGCTCATTAGAAAATGATATAATAATTTGACTTGGATTGTCATAAACTGATCAGTATATTAGCATTAACAAAGTACAATGACAGGTTATCTATCATTGTTTAGCCTTAGCAGCTACTCAGTTTTTGCATTTGTGTAAATTTCCCATTCTTTTTTCATTGTCCAAATCTCAAGTTACAGAAGAAGAATAAATCTTTCAACAATGTGTGTGTGTGTGTGTGTGTGTGTGTGTGTGTGTGTGTGTGTTTTCACTGGGGAGGCAAAAAAGACTGGCAAAGGAACAGGAAAAATGTAGTGGCACAGCCAGGTGTGGTGGTGCATGCCTGTAATCCCAGTACTTG
Source organism: Glis glis (assembly GCA_004027185.1). NCBI lineage: Eukaryota > Metazoa > Chordata > Mammalia > Rodentia > Gliridae > Glis > Glis glis. The sequence continues at coordinate 168,407 of PVJS01000118.1, read as the reverse complement.
GGAGGCTGAAGCAGGAGGATCGCAGCCAGCCTCAGCAATTTAGCAAGACCCTCAGCAACTTAGTGAGACCCTGTTTCCAAATAAAAAATAAAATAGGGCTGGGGGTATAGCTCAGAGGTAGAATGTCCCTGAGTTTGATCCCTAATACTGTACACACACATACAAAAAAAGTAGTGGTGCTCCCTAGTGCATCCCATTCCTCCCCCATCTACCCATCTAGACCAGGTTCTATCAAGTCTTAAAGACTGAGTTGCCAGAATTCAGTCCCAGACACATCCTACTCTAGGAGAGGAACAACACCACCAAGACAGCCCTGCCTTTCAGGATGGGATGGGGGGCCGTCTGCTGCTTTAGGTTCCTTCTTGGTCCAGAAAGAGAATTCCAGGAGTCACTTTTACTGCCTCCAGTCCTAGGGGAAGTAACAGATAAGCAGAGAGAGAGAAAAAGAAAGAAAGAAAGAAATCAGACCAACAGCCAGCTTCCTTCAAAGCATTTTTAACCCCAAAATTAAAAGCATTTTACAAACTTTAATTAGTCCTTCTAGAGGTAGCTATGTTTTATTATACCCAGACTATAATCTGGTGTGACCAGGTATAGAAAGGTTGTGGGACCAGCTTGAGTCTGTAATGAGTCAGTGCTCTGACTCCCATCCTAGTCCTTCAAATCAATAGGTATCACCATTTATCACATATACTGAATCTCAAGCCCATCTGAAACCACCTTAGATGACTTTTGAGAAATTTGGTCAAAGATGTTCAGTTTTATCCCAAATAACTAAAAATTTAAGCTAGGTAATTAACCAGTCCAGAGGCTACTCCATGTGTACCTGATGTTGTCCGACCTGGCTTCCAGCACTAAAAATAATCAGAAATCCAGAAATCTAGTCAGAGCAAGTAAACATTTTTCCCTTTTACTGTATAGTTACAGAACTCCTCAAAGGCAGCCACGACCCAAATGCTAACTGGATCCTTTCAGGCAGCTGCTTGCCTTAAATATGTTTATACCTGTCATTGTACGAGGCACAAAATGAGGCTTGTTTGCTTTGAGAGTACACAATAAAAGAAAAGATCATGGGGTTTAGAGGCAGGGCACAGAGAAGTTCAGGAGCCTCTCTATCTCAAAGTGAAAACCCCGTGAAACGAGTCCGGAGAGTTCTGATACAACAGACGTACTTCAGAAGCACCTGGCAGGTTCCTTTTGGTTCCTCCGGCCCTCTGGGATTGGAGAGAAGGCGGCTCTGGGCCTCTGCGACTGCCGTGGCACGCTCAGCTGCCCACCGAGCCTCCGCTAGCCGCTGCTTCTCCTTCAGCTCCATGATGGTTTTCTGCTGCTCCTGAAGTTTTTTCTTTTGCTTCTCAATCAGCTGTTGCTGGAAGACATGGCGGTTGCGGAAATGCCCCATGCAAACAGGTTCTGCTCTCTGGCTGGTGGTTCCAAGCTCGTTGTTACCAGGCTCTTGAGAGAGCTCAGCATCCAGGGGCTCCTGCTGCTTCCTGTCAGGTGTGTTCTGAGGGACATTCTGAAGGGGGCGCTGCAAGTTAGTCATTGTCATTCTTCCTGGGAGTGGGCTGGACACACAACCATTGCTCCCCAAGGGTGCCTTTTCCCACAAAGGGGGCGCTGCAGTCACCTGAGAGAGAAAATGGTTATAGCTCAACTATTCAAAGGAATGTGCTGCTATCAGCATTGTTTTGGTCAATGGCACAAGTGCCCTGCACCCCAGCTAAAGCTGCCCTGTGCTCTTGGCCTGGTTATCTCAGAGGCCACCAGCCATGGAGAATGGGCAAGGTTGCTCCCCATGAAAAGTGGGCTAGAAAGTGGCTACAGCTATGAGAACCATTGCCAGGGGCCAAGACATTTGCAATAGGAAAAAATGTTCTCCTATGAATTTCTAATTTGGACAGTTCATTTGTGATTAGGGAAGGTTACTCCAAATAAATATTATATGGGTTTTAATATGCAAGAACAGACTCTGAATTTTGCAGACATTTGAAATTTTTGAGGCAAAGACTGTTAGAAAACTAATGAATATAAATCAATAGCTCTGCTCTTTCAATGCCTCTCCTGCCATTAGCAAATTAATCCTTTGCCCCCATACAGCATTTTTATTTACTGCAGCATTAAGGCCTAGTTGAAAGCCTAGTCTCCAGCTAGTCCTGAACCATCTATTTGTGAGACATATTTGAAAGCCAAAGATTACCAGGAAAATATCTGTATTAATAAGAATAAAATTACCTACATTGTATTAGCATATCCATTGGTTTCAAAGCTTTATCATATAAATTTCATTTAATAGACTGAGGCGTCCTACTCAATTATAAGTTCTATACTGAAGAAAAGGAAACACGCATTCAGAATTAGTAAAACTTATCCTGGCCAAAATAATGTCAAGTTATAATGTCTTTTTTAGAATGGTTTGATTCCATGATCTAAGGTCTGATCAGCTATTGATTCTCCATCTTCAATGGCATAAAGCAAAAAATACTATGAGCTATCAGAAGCTGTTAACTCTAACAGGGTGCCATCTTCGGGTACTCAAAAATATTTTTCATAATGATAGAAATGCTTTCTATAGACTTAGCTGAAGTGAAAGATGTGATATATGAAAACTCTGACATGTTAAAGACTTTTAAAAATAACCTTTTTATTTCAGAAATGTCAGTGGACATTTATTCATGAGAACACCTGCTTATGTAATTTAGCATCAAGCAGGGTATATGTTTTAGGCTCTTTTAAACTTTGTGGTAATGACATGTTATTAGCCCAGCAAGACTGTATAAAAGCCTTGAGTACAGCAGCAAGGTTTCTTTTGGATCATGGTAACTTTTTAAATTAAAAGAGAGAGAGAGAGAGAGAGAGAGAGAGAAAATGGAAAAAAAGCTTAATGGTACAGATTGTACTTAAAGGAATGGAGTGAACAACCTGGCCTAATTAGAAAAATCACCTATTAGCTAACTGATAATTTTGAAAAATTTCTAGGTGTAATATGTGGGTTCTTGGTATGTAAATTCCTATGATTGTATAATTCATGAGCATCTAACTAAAGATTTTATATTTTCATTTGTTCTTATTTTATTCTAGAACCTGGAAAAGATTTAGTTTATTTAGTAACCTGCAGAGTGTATTGTGGTCCTCTATTTTCCTTTGTTCTATTGTTTTTACAAAAATAATCTTTTTTTGTTTTGTTTTATTTTGGATTTCAGAGATTTAGAGGTATTTTCTCCTAAGTCTAAATATATATACAAATATGTATATGTAGTAATTTTTTTCTGTTTTGCACTGGTAAAAAATATTTTCTGCTGATTTCTTCACTTAAAGATAGTAACAGTGGAACTTTGTAAGGAAAGAGGCTCCATACAGCTATTTCTTAAGATATAAGCCTTTTCTGGGTCTTGATGGAAACAAAATTACTTATCTGACATAAAGGTAGATAAATTGCCTGGGGGAAGGGACAAAAATGTTACATAAGTCCTAGTAAGCATCCTCATGATTCCCCCTTTGCTGAGACTAGCTGAAATTAAATTAAAACCAGCCTATTTTCCAGAAGTAATCAATGCAAAAAGTAAGGGTGGAGCTGGGCATGGTGGCATATGCCTGTAATCCCAGTACTTGGGAGTCTCAGACCGGAGGATTGCAGATTCGAGGCCAGCCTCAGCAATTTAGCAAGGCCCTCAGCAATGTAGCGAGACCCTGTTTGAAAATAAAAAATAAAATTGGGCTGTATGTGTAGCTCAGAGGTAGAATGTCCCTGGTTTCAATCTGCAGTAACACACACACACACACACACACACACACACACACTCACAAAATAAGGCTGGGACCCTCCGACCCTCCAGTGTCCAGTTTAGTTTTACAGTCTGAGTTAAATATTTAATAGCATTATGAGGAAGGTAGAGGTGAGGAGGTAGAGGATATTCTTCAAAAGGCTCTCTAAACCGGAAAAATGCAATGAGAAAAAAATACTGACATAATTGACTTTATAAAAAAATTAACAACTGTACATAGTACCAAACAGCATAAGTAAACCAAAAAGGAAGTGACAAAATGGAAAAAAATGTTTGCAACATATGTAATAATAAAAGTATCAATAGTATTAAAATATGAAGATCTCCTATGAATAAGAAAAAATGTATGTGAATAGAAAATTTGGCAAAGGGCATGAAGAGACAAGTTACTATGCATCTATATCCATACCCACATATATATAATACCATATAGAGATCCAATATAAAAAATGTTTAATCTCACTAGCAAGCAATAAAAGAAATGCAAGTGATGAAGCAATAATAAAATGAAAATAGAACATGACTTCTGTTTTTAAATATTTATCTGAAGTAAAGCATCATGGATATGTGCAAAGATTTGGCTACTAAGATGTTCATTGAAGCACTATCTAAAATACTGGCCAGCCGGGTGTGGTGGCGCACGCTTGTAATCCCAGTACTTGGGAGGCTGAGACAGGAGGATCACAGGTTCGTGGCCAGTCTCAGCTACTTAGTGAGGCCCTCTGCAACTCAGTGAGACCCTGTTTCAAAATAAAGAATAAAAAATAGGGCTGGGGGTGTAGCCCGGAGGTAGACTGCCCCTGGGTTCAATCCCCAGTTGTGCAAAAATAAATAAATAAATAAATAAATAAATAAATAAATACTGGCAAGCTGGAAACAACTTAAATTCCAGCAATAGATGAGTTAAACAGATTTTAGTTTATGGTCCATTTTAGAATGTCATGTAGTTGTTACAAAATAATGGCATGGAACAGTAGTCCTTATCCAGGGGTATCAGGTTCACCTGCAGAACTTTAAAAAAACACAAGTGCCCCCCCCAGAAATTCTAATTTTGTAAGTATAATTCTGATTACTAGTTTCATTGAGAACTACTTATTAATAATGTAATAACATAGAAAATGCTCGATATATTTTGAAAATGCCAAACAATTTAGAAAAACAACATTACATTGGTATTAAGAAGAAAAAAAATAATCTTCCTTTTCTCAAATTATGGCCAACTAGATTTCCTCAATGACCTGACTGAAGGAAATTTAAAAGCTAAATAAAATATTAACAAAGATGAATTTGTATATGACTGAGTAAAGACTAGATAGCTATACTTCCATAGTTTTAGTTACTTCCAAATGATGGAATTACAGATTGCTTTTCTCTTTTTTCCTGTGATTTTCTTCTATCAAATTACTACAATTAATACATATGACTTTCTTATTAGAAAAATACAAATTTAAAATTCCCCTCTTGTAAGTCACAAGTTCATTTGGAAAGGAAATGTGTGAAGATCAAATAAGAGGAGATCAAGAGATATAAATAGTGCTTTACATCTTCTTAAAGAGTCTTTCACTCAGTTTTATAAATTCCCTATCTATATTATGTCCTTCCCAACTTCCAACTATGTAATTATAAAAAGAAGATTCAGTTCAGGAAAATAAACACTGCCTTTGTGTACTGTAGCTGCCCTAACCTTTGGATAGCCCAGGCAAGGCTATCTGACCATAGCTGACATACCCCAGGCCATAAAATCACAAATTTAAGTGCAAGGGTTTAATAAGCAGAAAAACCAAACAAGGAAAAACAACGTACCTTTCCATTTCTTACTGGTGAGTCCACCATGGCCGTTGCCTCCTTGGGTAGAATGGTGCCTGATGATCCATTTGTGCTGAGCTTCCCTAGAGATGCTGCCTTCAGCAACTCATCCATTTTCTTCCTAGTTTCCTTCTTTGCTAGCGCCAGCTCTCTCTTTAGGACCTCTGCACCACACCAGTGCTGCCATTCTGCAAAGCAGTGTCGAAGAACTTGTTTCCGGTTATACTCAGTGGCCAGTTGTTGTTTTCTATGCGACAAAGCACTTCCATTAAAATAAAGAAGCCACTTAGAGTTAGTTGATAACATAGTAAAACACAAATCCAAAGGAGTCCCAGAAATGCTCCCTCTTAGTTCCAGCTTATCCTGATCCTTTTGATTCCCACAAACTTTACAAATGTTAGGGAACCTGACTGAGTGGAGTTGGGAAGTGGTACCACTATCCTCCCAATGTCAATCTTCATTAGGAGACACGATGGGAGCGGCCAGTCAAGAATTCAAGCATAGCGGCCTCTGAGATCTACCTGTAGGTGGACAGTCATTATCGTGGAGAAGTGAGCTGCGAGCTTAGAACTTCTTATGTGGCATCAGGGACCAGCTCTGGGGTTTAAAATCTAGTATTGTTAGATGCCGACTTGATTTTATCTTGGAAAGGTGACTGGTATAAGTTCTCCCTAACACTGTCTACATTATACATGTTTAACAGAAATGGATAATGCTTTAACTTTCCTCAGGGGCACTTTTGGGGTCATATCAAGAAAATCATAAAGTTATAAAGCCAGTGAAATCAGGAGAACAAAGTTCTAAAGTTCCTTTTTTTTTCTTTTTGCGATACTGGGGATTGAACCCAGGGGTATTCTGCCTCTGAGCTACAACCGCAGCCCTATTTTTTATTCTTTATTTTGAAACAGGGTCTCACTAAGTTGTGGGGGGCCTCACTAAGTAGCTGAAGCTGGCTGAGAACCTGGATCCTCCTGTCTCAGCCTCCCAAGTACTAGGATTATAAGCGTGCGCCACCATGCCCGGCTAGTTGTTCTAAAGTTCTTAATGCTTACATGATTTTAAAACCTCTTTTGACTGCCACCTACAGTAAAAAAGAAAGTTACATTGTGACTCAATATACAAGTTTTTTCTTTTTGTGTGTGTGTGTGTGTGTGTGTGTGTGTGTGTGTGTGTGTGAAACAAAAACATATACAACTGAAACAAAAGTTTCACTAGATAGTATTTACCCTTACTATCAGAGATACACTCTGATATTTCTGTTGTAAACTATTCTACATTTTTTTGAGAAATAAGCAACTCTGCTACAATGGTTTAAATGTACCCTCTAGAACTCATGCTAAAATTTAATTGTTATTATAACAATATGAAATGGGAACTTTAAAAGATAATTAAACCATGAGGGCTCTGCCCTCATGAATAGATAATGTCCTCGTCATGGGAGTGGGTTAGTTATCTTGAGAGTGGGTTTCTTTTGCTTTTCTTTTTTCTTTTTGGTACTGGGGATTGAACTCAGAGGCATTCTACCTTCGAGCTACACCCCCAGTCCTATTTTTTTAAATTTTTAAATAGGATCTCCCTAAATTGTCCAAGCTGGCCTTGAACCTGCGATCCTCCTGTCTCAGCCCCCCAAGTATGGGGATTACAGGAGTGAGCCACCACATCCAGCTTTGAGAGTGGGTTTCTGATAAAAGGGATGAGTTTGGCCGTATTTTCTATCTCTGTCCTGTGTCTGCTTGTTTGCCCTTCTGCTATGTTATGTCCTGGTCAGATGCTAGTACCATGCTCTTGGGCTTTCCAGCCTCCAGAATTATAAGCCAAATAAACTTCTATTGTGTACAAATTATCCAGTCTATGGTATTCTGTCATAGCAGCACAAAACCAGCGAAGACATCTGCTAACAGTGCATTTCATTATATTTAACTAACCTTTACAATGTGTCGATTGATAGTTACTCAATAAACCCTTGGTGATTTTTTGTAATAAAAAATCTGGTAGTTTTTGTAATGAAAGTATACTATAGGTGATAATAAACATTTGTAAGTTGGGCGTGGTGGTGCATGCTTGTAATCCCAGTACTTGGGAGGCTGAGACAGGAGGATCACAGGTTTGCGGCCAGCCTCAGCTATTTAGTGAGGTCCTCTGCAACTTAGTGAGACCCTGTTTCAAAATAAAGAATAAAAAAAAAATAGGGTTGGGGGTATAGCTCAGAGGTAGAATGCCCCTGGGTTCAATTCCCAGTACTGCAAAAAAAAGTTGTATATAATATTTTACTTTAATGGAAGTAAATTAAGTAACTATTATGAAACTAAATAACCTTGAAATAAAAATTTTAGAATAAGAATAATAAGTTAAGTGGTAATGCAGGTAAGAACAAAGGTCTAAAAATACCATCATAAAAATAGGGAAACAAATAAAAACCCTATAATACATTTCTCAAGTTAGTAAAAACATAAATTTCCACAGGATAGAAGATGTACGTTGCTCTGTGTGATTAATGTGAAATTTAATTTACATCAATCTGCTCAGGAAGGAGGAGTGTGAAATTTACCTGATGTGTTAATTTTCATGTTTTTACAGCATAAACAGCCAAAAGTAGCACTGGGGTTTGAATGTCAGGGAGAAGATTATTTGGACAGTAAGAAAAGACAAAGAGAAAAATGTTTCTGTAACTAAAACAAGAAAAAAAGTAATAAAATGAGTAAAAAATAATATGTTCACTGTAGTGCTTAGAGTCTACTCTAAAATGGTCACATAGGGGGGTTTAAATGTAGTTAAGACTCCTGTATTTGTGGGTGGAAGTGGAAGGGCAGAAGCAAAGAAGCTGGGGATCCAAAGACAAATCTGGTCCTCTCCCGGTCCCTTACAGATCACCTCATAGAGGGACAATGTCCCATCTAAGCCAGTTTCTATACTTTTAAAAGATGACACTAAGACCACAAATATTTCTGAAAGTAAAATGTCACCTACATTTCCTGCAACCTTAGTCATACACAATTTATTTGGGTAAGTTAACCTCAAGAAATGGCTTCAGACTCAGTTCCCAGACAATCGTAAGATGGACAGAGCTCCCTTATGGAAAACAGCCTGTCCCAATATGCTTGCAAGCTAAAATCAGAAAACTCTTAGCAAGAGTATATAAGTTGATCACCACAATTATATAACTGCATGCAGAGAATGGCTGTGTCTTACAGATCTAAGATCATAAAATACAAAGGGTTTAAATAGGAATTTAAGTCTGAACCATGCTCTGCCCACGATCCATACCTCAAAGGGTACTTAGTGAGAGGTGCATCATTTAGAAGTGCGAAGCCAGAACACAACCCAGATCTGGGACACCGGGCAAGTGCCTCAGAGTTGCAGTTTCACCCTCAAAAGTGCTGTCGATGATCCCTACACTGTCTATTCTAAAAGATTTTTTTTTACAGCCCAATTCAATAAAAAAATCTGAAAATAAAGAACAAAACTCACATGTATGGTAAAAATGGTATCTTAGGATAAGACTATTGGATGTCTAAAAAGTGTCTTGAATTTTTAAAAAGGGAGTAGGAAATGATAAATAACCACATGCTAGTGATCTGATTGAGTGCTGAAATGTGATGTAGAACATAAAAATGGCAGTGACAGGAACAGCTGCATTTGGGATGAGCAGGTTCAGCAGGAATAGGAATGAGCAAGCTAATACATTCAATAATGCACTAGGGAGCCCCCAGGGAAAAACTGGAAGATAAGACAATTCTGTTTTAAAGAATCTTAGAGTGAGCCCGGCAATGCAAGGCTGGTCCTCCTGTCTCTCTGCCAGATACATCAGAAGCTATACCAGCTGCAAATGCTGCGAGGCCTCTGGCCACTCACCTGGGTACCCAGGTGAGCACAGGGAAGGACAATCAAACATGATTAACAGATGCACTCCATAAATGACTGCCCCAAAGAAGGCTGAAATCAGGAGTGCTGGAAATGGAGAATATCTGACAATTGAGGATTACAGTAACAAAGAGTGAGGGGCTTGAGTGATGAAGGGGAGAGATAGAAGCATGTTTCAGGCAAGGCCCAGGTAGCACGGGTGCAAGAGATGGCAAGATTGAAGATGCTGTGGAGGTTCATACAGAGAAGGGCAGAGATGCTTCCCAGGAAAGAACTGAGAAATCAGGGATGCAGGGCTCAAGAAGGGCTGGCACAGGAGATGGAAAACAAATCCTGCTTCTTCCTAATTTTGTCTAGGACTGGCTGGAAATTCAGGGAGGAAGGGAGAGAGGAGGAATAGAATATCTGGAATCAATTTGCAAAACATGCTAAGGATATTGCAAATACAGTTTAAATTTCAATACTACCATGTCAAAGGTGTGGTAGCAGAATTTTGTTGCATTATCTGTATTTGTGGGTGGAAGTGGAAGGGCAGAAGCAAAGAAGCTGGGGATCCAAAGACAAATCTGGTCCTCTCCCGGTCCCTTACAGATCACCTCATAGAGGGACAATGTCCCATCTAAGCCAGTTTCTATACTTTTAAAAGATGACATTAAGACCATAAATATTTCTGAAAGTAAAATGTCACCTAAATTTCCTGCAACCTTAGTAAGTAAATAAATTCTCAGGGTTTGGAAAATATTTGTTAATGCTGAAACTGTATTATGATATTGCACTGAAATTTTCTAACACCATTAGTTACAATACCTACTTTTAAAAGAAAAGAGACGGATAAAAATAGAGTGACCACAATTCCTATTAGGGAACGCAAGATGCATTTTTAGAAGAAATAAGTGGATGAACCTTAGAGTGGAGGTGAGACTGACACAGGCTCAATAAGAAAAGATGGTTGCTAAATTATGAATAAGAAGAAGTTGTTGCTTCAGAGAGAAAGTGGGACGAACAGAAAAAACCTGCAAGGCTGGGCCTTGCATGGAAACCTCAGGGGACAAAACCAACATGGGTGCAGGAAATGGAAGAAGAAGACTCAGCTGACATCAGAATTACAGACATAACAAATGATTTCATTGACATCTGGGGGGGGAGCCACAAAATCACCTGTGTTTTGTCAGTGCAGTAAGAAATATTTCTACAATGAGAAACCCATTATAATAATGCTCTCTCCCCTCCTTTGAGCTCACCATTTAGAAAGAATGCTTGAAAACTCTATCAAGCTATATTGTAGGAGGGAAGTACTGACCCTTTGAGGTGCCTAGCACCTAAAGTGGGTCATTTACTGACCTACTTTAATATTGAACAGATACATATTTGGAGTCTACTGGGGCTCTGGGAAAAACCCTGATGAGCACAGTAAAGAGAGTCCTGGCTCTGCTGACATTGTCAATCCCATGGTCTTAGTTTCTGCTTGTAGTAGCTATCCTTGGACTTCTCTTCTCCACCTTTAGTATACCAACTGCCTTTGAGCAAAATCACCCAGTTTCTAAACAATTTTTTTTTTGTGTGTGGTACTGGGGATTGAACCCAGGGGCGTTCTACCTCCACGCTACACCCCCGGCCCTATTTTTTATACTTTATTTTGAAACCGGGTCTCACGAAGTTGTGGAGGGTCTCACTAAGTAGAGAGAGAGAGAGAGAGAGAGAGAGAGAGCTGAGGCTGGCCGCGAACCTGGATCCTCTGGTCTCCACCTCCCAAAGTACTGGGATTACAGGCATGCGCCACCACGCCCAGCTCCAAACAATTTTTAGAACAGTGCACAACATGCAAAGGGCCAGGGATTTGGAGAAAAGCAGCACAAAGGAAAGTCTGTTTGGGATAGCTCCTTCTGTCTCATATGTTTCTAGGATGACCTGTCATTTATTAATTACCACTCTTTGTTTTCATCCGTTACAATCTAACTTGCAAAATAGTTGAAAAACATGGCTGTCTGAGGGAACCACGACCTAGTTACTATTTATTTTAACAGTGCGGTATAGGAAAATGCATCTGACACTGAATCAAAAAGACAAGGCTCAGGTCCTGGGCTAGCTCCTCTCACCTTTGTGATTGGGAGAGTCATTATTCTCTCTGGGCCTCCTTTTATCATCTGTAAAATGAGGGGCTGGATCAGAAAATCTTTGAGGTACTTTCTGTTGTAGGATATTTTTTGTTCTAAAACTTTGTAGTAAAAATTATTATAAGTTAAATATTTTCTAACTCTGGAAGTTTAAAAAAATTAGTACCCATTCTGAACATTTAAAAATAGACACCTGAAAATGATTCACAGATATGAGACGAAAAGTTCTGAGATCTTAAAAAAATAAAATTGGCACATCTTCCTATTATGAAATCCCCACTTAGTGCTTTTATATTTAAACAGTTTAATTGGAATGGAATCCTAAGTTCTCCAGATTTTTCTTCTACAAGTGTCTTCTAGCATGAAAATCTCACAGGCTGCTCTAGCTTTACAGCTCAGCTTCCACTCACTTTGTGCCCTCACTCACATGGCTTCCACATTACACCACCTCCAGCTTACCTTCTGCATCCAAAAAATCCTGCCATCACTCAATTTTCAGTAAGTTACTGTTCCAACCCCTTGTATTAACCACTAGGTCCTGAGATTCTGGAAACAAATTACAAGAGAGTTTTCTACAATGACCTTTAAAAATTTTTTTCTAAACTAAATATTTTCCCCAGCATACTGTAGAAAAGGTCACTCTCTTGCTTAAAAACCTTCAAGAAGTCACCATTATCCCCAAAGAATGGTTTGGGTTTAAAATGTCTCCCCTTACCAAAGCTTGTGTGTAGGTAATGCAGACAGGTTTGAAAATAGGTCATGCCTGAAGGGGGTAGATCACTGAGGGCATGATCTTGGGAACTAGATATGTCCCTAGTTCCCTCCTTTCACTCTCTTTGCTTCTGGCTGCCAGTGAGTCGAGCTCAGCTTTCCTCTGCCATACTATGCTGCCATGATGTCTGTTTTGGAGTTGGCCAACAATGGACTATACCTCTGAAAGTGTGAGCCAAATAAACGTTTCTTTCTCTATGTTGCTCATGTCAGGTATTTTGGTCACAGAGATGGAGTAGTTGACTAAAACAAATACCTACCTTGTCCTGACATTTACAGCCTTTTGGAAATTGATGGACATGACAACTAAATGCTTAATGATGTCCAATCCTGATGGCTACCCTTCATGCCACTGCCCCACTTTCCCAAGCTCTGCCTAGAAACATCCTGTTTACCATGCAGAATCCAGATCAAGACCCATGTTCTTGATGGCATTCTTGAGGAGCCTCCTTGGCCACAGCAACACTTCCCTCTGCCACATTCTCAGTAGCAGAAGGGAATGTATTCCTCAGTTTACTATACTGCTCAACACCCATACTGTCTCCCTAGTCTTCTTTTACCCCACACAACACTGAATTCTTAGGGGACAAGGGGCCATGTGCCAGTCTTCTATGTGACTTCCCCAGGGCCTGATGCTGTTACAGGGTTGCACAGCTTCAGGGGGTGCCATGCCCTTCTTTGTGCTAACATTTCCACATACCATTCAATTTTTCACTCTGAATAAATGACAGAGTCACCAGCAGACAACTGATTACACATAAGAATTTCTCCCCAAATAAACAAATTGTTTGTTCTACGTTTATAATAATGATTATAGAATGCAAAGTTATGGGGTGGAGGTGTAGCTCAGTGATAGAGCATGTGCTTAGCATGTGTGAGGGTCTGGGTTCAACACCTAGCACCATCAAACAAGCAAACGAAAAACAGAATGCATCGTTGAACTTGGAAACAAGAAGAAAGTATATTTAATTTATGATGATAGAACAAAGAAAGCTTCATTTGAAGTCAAATTCTGTGTCTTATGCTTGTGCTGGGTCAAAAGCATATGAGGGAACTGATATAAAAGTGTAAAAAGCCTCTAAATAAGGTGTGGAACAAAAGACAGCAGAGTGGGAGGAATCACTCTTGGCAGGTTGGCCCTCCCAGATGGATGTTCCTTGTGTCCTTAATTAACATTCTATGTGCAGACAGTGATTCTATCAATGAGAATTATTGACATATAAGCCAAACTCTCTCTTTTGAATTATAAGATGGTCCAAGGTGCAATGCTGCTACATTCGTATCAGGGGAAAGCCTAATACTTGCTCATCTACAGAAAAGAAAATCAGGTATGTGCATATATTTTAATCAAATGATTTTGTTAGCTTATAATTTTCACTTAAATTTTTCTAGTTGAGATGTAACAGAAAAACTGAGATTACCATATTTTATAAATGGATAATATGATCCCTGTGAACAGCATTTTTAGAGTTTATTTCTGGATTCTTCAGGAAGAACATGCCCTAGATAAATGCACTAGAAGGATTTTATGGTATGAGTAATCGTACCTGTTTTCTTCCCTAAGATCATTTTCAAAGGCTTGGGTCTCCCTCGCCGACTTCCGGGATCTCGTGTAGTCTCTCCAGGCTCGCAGGACTTTGAGTTGAAGCTTCCAGTCAGACAGAGTCCCAGCTTTACCCAGCTTAATCCTATGATCAAGAATCAGCTTGTGCCAGGCAGAGAAATACCTTTTTTGACACTGTAGTGGAAATATTTGGAAAAATCACCACTAATCAGTGCTAGTGTTTCTAATATCTAATATCAAGAGCCTTCTCCTAAGATTTTTCCTCACACTTTCTCTAACAAATCTAGAAACTGTGGCCTTGATGGAAGAGAACAAAGCACAGTTCCTTTATGCTTACAGTGATGAGAAATATTCAAGTCATGCAACAAAGGCATTCTCAGCCTCATGAATTAAAACAAGAACACAAAATTCTCACTGTAAGGCACCAGTCCTATAGGAAGGGGGATAACAAGTCACATCTAGGACATGGACTCAGGGGCTTGTTTGAGAGGCTTGAAAGACCTGCTTCCAACATGATCTGCCCTGCCAGGCTGTCTTGAGAGTAAAATGCCAATAATTTAATTCATTCCTGTTACTAACGCCACCGATGTCCTATACAAGTGAAGATGGGAGACCCCATTAGGATAGAATGGGGCCTCTGGTCCCTGAGGACGAGAAGCTAAAAGCATTAATTTTAGCTGAGCTACCGCTGACCATGTTAGGGCATCAGTGAGCAGACCAAGACAGAACAGATATTTAGGCTGCCTGCAATCTTCTGCAATCTGCATCTGACAGAAAATCAGACAAGATCTACCAACCCTTAGGAGGTCCCCAGTGTAGTACTTTCCTCATGAGCCTCATCTAAGACAATCACTGCAACCTAGTCCTTGTCTATACATTCTGTCTTTAAGCCAATCTTATGTTCCTTCTGGATCAAATTACTTTCAGCTCTTGGCCTTAACACCAATCATAATATTTCACATGTTCATACTAACTTCCATATCTTTCTTTTTTGCCCCTTCTCTCCCTGACTATTTCAGGAGTCTCCCTCTCTCGAGAAGCCCTTTTATTATCAACCCTCTCCCCAAATATAAGTGCCCAGCTACTGTTTTCCCAGAGCAACCCAGGCTTCATCAGTCAAAACCCTCATTTCCACTATGGCATAACCACCAGTTCACTGGTTTTACTAGACTGTGAGCCTCCTGAGAGAAGGGACTAGGTCCCATAGATGGAAAGGACAAATCTGAGAGTGGCACTGAGTGTGGGAGACTAAAACAGAAAGTAATCTTACAGGGAGTGACTTTATGAGAAGTAGAGGAGAAGATGGGGTCGGCCCTATTTACTACTTCATTCTTTGTAAAAATACTTAACTTTCACTATTCCACATTTACTAAGCACCACTGTATTTGGTTTTGGGAACCATGAACAATTTTTAAAGATAAAATCTCTAATTTGGAGAGGTTATAGGGAGAAAGGATATAAAAAGACCAATAACATAAAGAAGCATATGCTAGAATTCTTTAAAATATACTATTTGGCCTGAATTACTTTCTATACAGGATATCAGTCATATTCCTCTTTAGACAAACTACATGATATTATTTATTATACATTTCATTGGGAGAAACCACAGCAAACTTTAAAAAGCCCTTGTTCCCTTTCCATTATATCAAATGAGGGCACATTTTCCAGACCTTTACCTTAGATTCCTTGGAAGAAAGAAAGGAAAGACAGGAAGTAGGGAAGAAGTGAGACTTGCTGAATATAGGATATGCCTTCAGTCATAACAACAAAAAGAGAGATGGCTGTCAGGTTAAGGAGGTATACTTTTTTGCATTATTATTTATCAATTTCACAAAATACAGCATAAAAAAGATGTTAATGTATGCCATGATCAAAAGAAAATAGCCTATATCTACTTACTGGATTAAGTTAGAGGATTCCTCCTGAATGACTTGGTGAAATATTCTATGCATAGCTATCTCTAATTTTAACTCCTGGATTGCTTCTAATGATGAAATAGTAGAAACATAATCTACTCTGATAGTAATAACATTACTAGTAGTGTCCTTAGATTTCTATATTCCTTTTCTCTATAAAGTTTAAATCAACTTCTATGTACTGCTGGGAATGTTGGTGCACACTTGTAATCCCACTATTTGGGAGGCTGAGACAGGAGGATCGCAGGTTTGTGGCCTGCCTCAGCAATTTAGCGAGCCCCTGTTTCAAAATAAAAAAAATAAAATAGGGCTAGGGGTTTAGGTCAGAGGTAGAATGCCCCTGAGTTCAATTCCCAGTACCACTAACACTTCCATGGACTATTTTACTTTTTCAGAACTTTTTTTTTTTTTTGCGGTACTGGGGATTGAACCCAGGGGCGTTCTACCTCCGCGCGACGCCCCCAGCCCTATTTTTTATACTTTATTTTGAAACCGGGTCTCATGAAGTTGCGGAGGGCCTCACTAAGTAGAGAGAGAGAGAGAGAGAGAGACGGGGAGAGAGCTGAGGCTGGCCGCGAACCCGGATCCTCCGGTCTCCGCCTCCCAAAGTACTGGGATTATAAGAGTGCGCCACCACGCCCGGCTCAGAACTTATTTTTTGGGGGGTCAGTATTTAGGGATCAAACCCAGAGCTGTGTGCATACCAGGCAAGTGATCTACCACTAAGCTGTATCTCTAGCCCTTTATTTTTATTTTTATTTATTTTATTTTTTATTTTTTTGCAGTACCAGGGATTGAACCCAGGGGCATTCTAACTCCGAGCTATACCCCCAGCCCTATTTTTTATTCTTTATTTTGAAACAGGGTCTCCCTGAGTTGCAGAGGGCCTCACTAAGTAGCTGAGACTGGCCACAAACCTGTGATCCTCCTGTCTCAGCCTCCCAAGTACTGGGATTACAAGCATGCGCTACCACGCCCAGCATTATTTTTATGCATGTACTACTTTATTAGTTCTCAGGTCATCATGACAAAATAGAGACTCGATATCAGTATGATTTACCTCATCCAGTTAATGATTAAATTTATAAAGTAAAGAGTTAATGGTACATCTGTGGCTAAAACTGAAACATTCCATCATCCTGATTAATCTATTAGGTAATTGGTCTATACTAAAAATAAATGGCAAATTCTTTGCTTCTTCTATAAGGAAAGAAAACTCTATATATAACTTACCATGGTAGAAGAGCATCTGAATGCAGGAGGGGAAATTTTGAGTTTATAAATTCTGTAGTCAATATATTTCTTTAAAAATACTTAAGCTGAGACTTTGAGAACAAAATTATCGGCTTTAAAGGTCTATAATTCAGCTTCACTACAAAGAAGTTAACAGCAGCAAAGTGACAGACTCACAGAGTGACTGCTTCCTTGAAATTGACTTGCTATTGGTTTTTTCCTGCCTGCACAAAAAAGCAATCCCATTAAAATTTAAATTAAGAAATAAAGTATGGATCAAAGATAGCTGCTTAGTTATTTTTTGATTCATAGCAGACATTATTCAGGTAAACATGAGTCTCACAAATGTGCCTGGAAGAAAATACTTGGAAAGGGGCACACTCTTGCTCCTCCTCTGTTCTTATTTGGAAGGGAGAGACGTGGCACACTTCCACAGACATGATCTATTTATTCTTTCTATTCCTCCCCGCCCCCAGCTTATTCCCCACTGCTCCAAGGCCAGCTTCTCCTTTTCAGTTCTATACTATGGACTACAATAGTGCTTGATCTCTTTGCTTTTTGAAATAAGAACTATTATTTAAAACCATAACTATGTTGGAAGAGGAATGCCTTTTGTTTAAGCCAGGAGAACTTAAAATTTTAACTAACCAGGTAACTGCTCTGACTTCTTTCCAACTTCATTTGTTTCTGTACTAGGTTTTTATTTCTGATACATTTTCAAATACAGTCATACATTCTTTCCCTAACTTTTTTTTTTTTTTTTGGTACTGGGGAATGAATCCAAAAAATTCTACCTCTAAGCTACACCCTCAGCCCTTTTTAAAAAAATTTTTTTTGAAACAGGGTCTCAGCCGGGCATGGTAGCCCACACTTGTAATCCCAGTACTTGGGAGGCTGAAACAGGAGGATCACAGGTTCGCAGCCAGCCTCAGTAACTTAATGAGGCCCTCTATAACTTAGTGAGACCCTGTCTCAAAATACAAAATAATAATAGTGCTGGGGTGTAGCCAAGAGGTAGAATGCCCCTGGGTTCAATCCCTAGTACCACACATACAAAAAAAGAAACGGTCTCACTAGGTTGCTGAGAGTCTCGCTAAGTTGAGGAGGCTGGCTTTGAACCTGTGATCCTCCTGTCTCAGCCTCCCAAGTACTGGGATTATAGGCATGCACCACCACACCAGGCTCTTCCTAACTTCCACCTCTTTATCACTAGTGCTAATTAAGGCTTGATACAGGTAAATGAAGTACGGAAAATCACTATGAGGATGAACTGTTCCTAAGTACATATTTACAATAATTTTTAAAATAAAATACTACAACGTGAAATTCAGGAAGTTTTAAGTGAAATGCTTTCCTCCCCTCAAAATCTTCCACAAGACATCACTTGGTCATTAAGGATTCCACTCAAGAGAAGAAATGACAGCTCACCCTGCTAAATTTATTACCTGCACTGGAGTTGCCCTGGATCTGTTGGCAAGAAAAGCTCTTCTCCGAAGTGTAATCACACTGCTGTCACTGCGAATGATTGACGTTAGGTGGAACAGCAATTTGCTATCTAATCTTCATTGTAATTCTAACCCTGTCACTAGAGATGCTTGTTCTGATTAATGAAGTGGATAACACATCAAAATTCCTCAGCTATTTCCCTTTTGTCAGAAAGCTCAGTGATAATTGCATCAAAATTCTCCGTCATGGAAAAATAAACAATGAATTGTAAAGAGGACAAAAATGTCAACAAGTTTACAATTTATTTTTGCTGAATGGAGCTAACTGTGGTGCAACTAGTGGTCTAGGGGAGTTGGCCAAGGCCCAAATAACAGAAAAAGAGCCACACCCCCGCCTCCAAGCGACTCCTGGTTGCTCCTGTTCCAAAAAGAACAGACGTCCTTTTGCCACAAAAGGAAGCACTCCACAACTTCTTTTTTCTTTGGGGGACCACTGTAGCTAGGTAAAAGCCCACACAGATGTTACAAAAGCCTGGGGATTGGAGAGAGGAAGATCTTTACCATGGAAAAATAAGTCTTCAGTGGGAGGAACCAGCACTGAATTTTGCAATGGAAAAGCATGACCCTGTGACCCATCCTATGCCTGATTTCCATCATTTTACCACAAACAAAAGAGAAGAAATCATGGCACCACTCCATCCTCAACCATATATACTCCTATAACTAGAGGAAACACATTCAGTTCCCAGAACATAGTGCTAAGACCTGGACTTGCTGTCAGGTTCCATAAAAAAACCTAGAGGTCTAAGCTTTGACAACCACGGCTGTGAGAAACTTCAGCATTTAAATTTTTTCTTCTTCTTCTTTTAAACTTTCTTTTTTTTAAAAAAAAATAAGTCCTTATTACATAAATTTAACAAACATATCCCAAGTAGAACAAAGGAATAAATCTTCACTCAGTTTCAAAAATTATCAACATTTTGCCAATCATGTTCCGTCTGTCTCCCACCACCTTTTTTTTTCCTGGAGTATTTAAAAATAAATCCCAGACATCAGACATTATATCATTTTACTCATAAATGTGTCAATATGTACCAGTAACATAAGGACGTTTTGTAAATTCCTCTTAATTCTGCTAAGAAGTTTCAATCAACAATATTGCTGTATTTATCTAATAGCTATTCTGTTTCACTCTAGAAGTAGTAGAATTTCAGGCAGCAACTGCTTAGTCTCCCCATATAGTAAATGCTTAACCAGTAGAGGTTTGTAAGAATTCTCTTGCATGCATTCTCTCTCTCTCTGTACTGGGGATTGAACGCAGGGACATTCATTCTACCTCTGAGCTACACCCCCAGCCCTTTTTATTTTGAAACAGGGTTGCTGAGTCTGGCCTTGAACCTGCATCCTCCTGTATCAGCCTCCAAGCACTGGGATTATAGGTGTGCGCCACTGCACCTGAGTGGGTTCTCTTAAAGAGTGGCTTTAATACGGCCTATCACCTGACTGCTATTAGGATAGGGCTCCTTTCCCCCCACAGTCTGGACCAGATTTCGTGAAGCCATCACATCTTTAGGGAAGGCAGCCCTGCCGCTTCCCAGTGCCTTCTCTTTCCCTCGAAGGCTTTCTTCCCTCTCTCCACCAATCCCTACACCCTACTCACCCTTCTCCACCCCTGGCCAAACACACACAAACTACATCAAGAACACAGCTCACCTCAGAGTAGATCAGACAAATGCTCAGGTCGCCTCCAGGGTAGTCTGACAGTAAGACAATGATGTGATGTCACTTGTTCCTCACCCACTCAAGATCCTTATAAATATTCACCTAAAATGTCTAGTGTTTAGGAGAAAAGATACTCCACTCTGTAAAATTTTAGAAAATGGACTTCATTTATGCCAAAGGCTCTTTTCTTAAGTTTTAAAAGCAAAATTTAATCAATACTTGTTTTAAAAGACAAAAAACAAAAACAATCACATATTTAAGAATAGGAATCTCTGGGATCAAAAAAGTCTTCATAGCACTTTGAAAGGCAAACTATCAGCCCGAGATTCTGGCAAAGTGGCCCTCACTGTCTCCTCTGTGAGAACGGGAGACCTGGGTTACTCGTCGGGTGAGGCGAGAAAGAAAATAAGCAACCTCCTTGCCAAAACACATTAAGTTTTAGTTGGAAATTTCTCTAGGGTTGCCTATGTAGAGCAATATATAACAATGCCTCAACTGCCTCCTCAAACGTTGCCACACATTGCCCTTGGCGATGAACCTGGAAGGGAGAATTAATGGATCCCCATGTTTTTCAGGTGTGCACTGCCATTTCTCTTTCTCTGCAGTTTTATTTGCAAAGAGGCTTTTTCTTCGTCTCCCTCCCTAGTCACAGGACACTGTTGAGAGGATGGTTGCCATGTGTCAGTCCAGAAACGGTTTGGCTTCAGTGGTGTATAGGCAGTTCTGATAAAACTAAGATCTTTGGAGAGGAATCATACTATACAAATGAGGTACTTAACTAAGGTTTTCATCATCCTGTCAGAAGAAAAAAATGCAGGCTTCTTTTCCATACATCTCCAGACCTCCTTGGTTTAATCTGGGGTGGGCTTCGGAAGGTGCTGTGCCACAAGCATAACATTAACGATGATTCCTTCGGTCATTATCATCTTATTAAAGAAAAACCTATTTAAATACACAAATCAAACATATCTCCCCAGAAAAATAAGATTTAGGCCAATGTCACCCCATCTTTCATTGTTGTCTTCAACTTTCACAAGCAGGAAAGATCATAGAGTTTCTAATCTTATTAAAAAACAAAAATGTATTGCAGAATAGAGTGAGAAGGAGGCCACTTTCTAAACAGTGTAATAATTTCGTAGTTAATTCCTTTTTGTCTCTGCTAATTAACAACGACACATGAATTGCTGAATCTCCCCAAGAGATTTCACTGCAAGATCAAAGAGAAACTAGGATAGGCTGGAAGTGGAAACTTTCTATACAAAAACAGAAAAACAGGAGTTTCCGATACGACAATGGCAGTGAAATGGGAAGGAGAGATGCATGAAGAGTGCTGCACCTGAACTTGGGTTTTGATAAGAGAGCATTCTCTGCTTCTCTCCTATTAAAGAGCATGGCCCAAATGAGTCCACTGGGGGCGGGGCAGATCAAATCCAGAGTCAAAGTACAGGAATTAAAGGAACCTTGAGCTGGAGCAACTCCTAGAAGTGAATTTTTGAAGTCTTCCTGCAAATACTCTATACCGCTACTTCTATTGGGGTTGTGTCAGTGAAACATTGAGGATACTCATCAGAACTTCCAGTTGTCTGGCCGCTTAGCACAGGTCACTTAGAAATTTTCCTCCTTTTCATCCTGTGGCCATGGGTAGGCTGCTGAGTATCCAGGTTTCATTACCCAAGGGCAGCTTCAGGCCCCTTTAGAACCAGGCTAGGAATGTGGACTGGGACCAAGGTAATGAACCCAGAGGGCCTATCCACTCCAGTGGTGCTTACCCAAGGACTGACTTGTCTCCAGCTAAGTCTACAGAAAAGAGTGAGGACTCCGGTGGGTGGACTCTTACCATGTCTCTATTATACCACCCCTCAGGGAACTCTAGAGGCCCACTATTCTACTACAAATGACTAACATAATCATACTAAAGGGGAAGGGGAAGAAAAAAACTAACCCAAGTAACTTTGGAAAATAATACTGTGACTGAACACTGTAAGGATAAAACCAAAAATAACCATACAAATATTGTGCTCTAATTAGTACATTTACTTCCATGATGGTATGAGTTAGCAACTCTGAAACTACTTTTATACTATACTAGGATTGAACTAATAAGGAAGTAGAATGTGGATAATGGGTGCTAGGTGTCTCTCTGTCAGAGAAAGGAGTTGGAAGTGAAGCAAGAGGGGAAGGCTATACTTAAACCTGTGGCACTGGATTAGCATCGAAAATATCATTATGAATTCACAACTACTTAATACATATTCAGATACTTCAAAAGTAAGCTACAAATAAGTTAAGGGAGAAGAGTAACATGATTCCTGTTCCTGTGTTGTAGTAGAATTAGAGATATCACTGGGAATTCATGGATGCTAATACGAATACAGATTTCCAGACAAAGAAATAAATAGAATGTGGCTGGGCGTGGTGGCACATGCCTGTAATCCCAGTATTTGGGAGGCTGAGACAGGAGGATTGCAGGTTAGCCTCAACAATTTAGTGAGACACTGCTTCAAAATAAAAAATAAAGCTGGGTGTGGTGACGCATGCTTGTAATCCCAGTACTTGGGAGGCGGAGACACGAGGATCCGGGTTCGCAGCCAGCCTCAGCTACTTAGTGAGGCCCGCTGCAACTTAGTGAGACCCTGTTTCAAAATAAAGAATAAAAAATAGGGCTGGGAATGTATCTCAGAGGTAAAATGCCCCTGGGTTCAATCCCCAGGACCACAAAAAATAATAAATAAATAAAAGGTCTGGAGTGTAGCTCAGAGGTAGAATGCCCCTGGTATCCTTAGTACCACAAGAAATCCTTAGTACCACAAGAAAAACAAAAAAAAAAAAAGAAGAAAAGAAATAAATAGAATGTGTGTGTATGCATGAGTTAGTATATGTAAATACATTTCCTAGATTTATCTCATCAGAGGGCATAAAAGCAATAACACCCCAGCAGCAGTGAGCACACGGATCTTGGTTTCCCAAGACCATTCTCCAATAAAAGAAACCAAGGTTCCATGTAAAAGTGGTTGATTCTAGGATTAGGGGCAGGGAAAATGCAAGATGAGCCTGGAGAACCTTGTGGTGCATAAACAAAGGAAGCGCTCAAAAAAGAATGGAAGCATGTTGAAAGGGCAAAGGAGCCAGCCTGAAAGATGTTACAATGGCCAAAGTTGGAACAACTTGAATATCAAAGTAAACAACAACAATAATAGGTTATAACCCATAGAATAAAATATGTACCAATGAGTTAATACTGAATCAAATAATTGCATGAACAAATAAGGGAGAGAAGGGACAGTTCCTTCAAGAAGAATTGCAATTAATAACTCTAGAAGAAATGAGAGAAATACAAAAATCACCATTAGACAAATGCCACATTAATAATTGTTGCAGGCAAGATCCACCATTGGATGCTAAAATTAATGGGAGAGAGTTTAAAGAGAAACAGGATATTTACAGTTTCACAATATGTCCTGCAAGACATTTATTAATTATGAAAAGAAAAACAGTAACTGTACAATGGAGAAACCAAGAAGGCACAATCAACCAAGTGATCAAGCTTAACATCAACAATTAGGCACTCCCTGATATGCTATACTGAGAAAGGCACAGTATCACTTCTTATAGTATTCTTACTAAAAATGTATAATTTCATTCCAAGTGGGATACAACATTACAAAGATCAAATTGAGAGACATTCTACAAAATATCTGACCAATCCTCTTAAAAAAGGTCAAATTCTTAAAAGACAGGGTAAGACTGAGGAGCTGTCACATACTGGAGAAGACTAAGGAGACAAACAATTAAATGCAACATGGAATCATAGAATGAATCCTGGAACAGAAAAAACACATCAGTGGAAAAACTGATAATATTCTAATAGAGTCTACAGTTTAATTACTAGTATCTAATGGTATTGTAACAATGCTAATTTCCAAGTTTTGATAATTATACTATGCTTATGTAAGATATTAACATTGGGAAAAGCTTGATGAAGGGTATTCAAGAATTCTCTGCACTATTTTTGCAACTGTTTGGCATGACAACAATCATTTCAAAATAAAAGCTTAAAATAATAAAGTATAGGCAAAAACCAAACAGAATCTATTGGAAAGTGGAGATAATGTATTCATAATCTGTTATTTCCCCCCTTTAAATACATTGACATGTCCTTCTAAAATCAAGTAATCTGTTTGAGACGGGCCACTAATTTTGTAAAACTATCTGTCTAATATTCAAATCCCGCAGTTTCATCTAAAACATATATGATAACCGGGCGTGGTGGCGCATGCTTGTAATCCCAGTACTTGGGAGGCTGAGACAGGAGGATTCGGGTTCATGGGCAGCCTCAGCTACTTAGTGAGGCCCTCAGCAACTTAGTGAGACCCTGTTTCAAAATAAAGAATAAAAAAAAATAGGACTGGGGGTGTAGCTCAGAGGTAGTATGCCCCTGGGTTCAATCCCCAGTTCCACAATAAATAAATAAATAAATAAATAAATAAATAAATAAAATAAAACATATATGATCTCTTAATGTATAGTAGATGTCAGTACAATTTTAAAATTAATTTTTTAGCAAACACATGTCTTGTTTATCTCTCATCAGTTGAGTAAAATACATGGCACTTTTTCCTTATGCCTTCTCAAGATGGACCCCTGAACACTCATTTCTCCTCCTATTTTCTCTTAGAAATCTTACCTGTTATAGCAGGGACACAGTAACTCTGTCTCATGAAGGATGTAGAATATGAGAGTTTTGCCAGTCTTTCTCAAAATATTAATAAAATATTAATCCCACTTTGTTTTTGGTACTGGATTGAACCCAGGGGCATTCTACCTCTGAGCTACACCTCCAGTCCTATTTTATTTTTTATTTTGAAACAGGGTCTCACTAGGTTGCTGAGGGCCTCACTAAGTTGCTAAGGCTAGCCTTGAACCCACAATCCTCCTGTCTCAGCCTCTCAAGTACTGGGATTACAGGCATGCACCACCAAACCTGGCATTTAATCTCAACTCTTAACATATACTACCATATTTTTCTCTCTATTCCTAAAACCAAACTGATCAAATTTTTGTTGTTCTATATCTGAACAATAACAACTTCTTGCCCATTAGTCCAAAATGTTACCATCAAATATGTTTATCTTTTTTTTTTTTTTTTTTTGCTGTACCGGGGATTGAACCCAGGGACATTCTACCTCCAGCCCTACTTTTTATACTTTATTTTGAAACCGGGTCTCATAAAGTTGCGGAGGGCCTCACTAAGTAGCTGAGGCTGGCCGCGAACCCGGATCCTCCTGTTTCCGCCTCCCAAGTACTGGGATTACAAGCGTGCGCCACCACGCCTGGCATGTTTATCTTTTTTAAAATCACTTTGACTACTTTACTCTTCCTCATGTCTTAGTTATGCATATCATATTCAAATTACTGTTATTGCTTTCTAGGGCCTTACTGAGTCTATCCCTACAATTATCAAGCTTCCTCAAAATCTTCCTACCATTCTCTTTTCTCTTGTTAAATCCCCTCATTCATGTATTCATTCTATTAACTTTCACTAAATTTCAGCAATACCTGAAGCCCTGGGGTGAGTGTTGTAGGAAATAGAATATACATATTTATCTTTTCTCATCTGACCATCTCATTTACAATCTGCTGAGTACATGAAATAGTACAAGCCCCCGATTCATACTTTTATCAGTTGCCCTTCACTGAAACTGCTTACACAGCTACAACTGGCCAGTTATTTTTACAAAAAGAGAAAGTGAAAGGAAGAAATGGTAGAATAAAATGTAGACCATTAGTAAGAGAACCACAGATAGAAGTGGATCATTGCTTTGGGATCTAAGCTAGCAAAGGGCAAGTAACTTGTTCTTGTCCCTTCTGAATAACCTAAAGGCAATAGTCCTTAGATTGTCAAAGTAGAAGCCAAGCTTTCAAAAACTGCAGGAGGGATACCTATGTAGTTAAATGGTATTCTGAAGAGAGTAATTTAAGAAGGAGTCCTAAATTTATCCCCCAATTTCCTACATCTCTACAGTATAAAAATAATAGCTCCAGAACAGAAGATTGGTGCACTGTCCTGTGTCCCATGTCAGTTGGGCAGCAGAGAATAAATGGTGTGGGCAATTTGGGTATGTAGGATGAGTCTCTCATGTGTTTAGCGTTTACTTTATCCCATCTCTGAAGGAGCTTCTTGTCATTTAGAGTACAAGATACTGAATAAAGAGACACTAGAATTCATACCTGGTGATTTTCCTTGAAAGTCTGGATTAATAACTCTTTCATTTTCCTTTTTCTTTCTTTTGCCACTTTTTCTTTATCCAGAAGAATGTGAGCATTTGGAAACTCTGGATTTCTTTGAGAATTTTCTTCTTGCCTCTTCTTCTCTCTATTAATAACAATTTCAAAATACATATATGTATAATAGACTTAACAATGAGTAATTACCACCTACTGTAGTGGAATGAACATTGAATTTTCCAACAGAAGACACAGATTTTTAGATTTGGCTCTAAAACTACATAGTAGGGTGATTTTTTTGTCTTAGTTTATTCCTTTATAAAATGCAGGTTAAAAAATAAAAGTGTTATAAAGTATTCTGACAAACAGAGGGTTCTATAGATATTTTAGTATTTTTATTCAGTTTAACATTGAGTCATACTCTGACGAAAATTTGAGAGCTAACATCTACTACGTATTCTCAAATGCAGACATTAAGGTCTCTCTCTTTGTATTATAAGATGAAAAGGATCTTCAAGTAAGAAAGGAATGATATTCTAACCACAAGGCTTTTATAAGGTTTCTAGGAAGAAAAATAATAAGAACCAAGTGTTATTGAGTAAGGAGAGAATGGAACCTATAGTAATTCTAAAATAACTGAACAGAGAAAAAAATAAAATTTGACAGCAAGGAAAAGGCCTTTAGGCAAGTAACCTCTTGGTAACTGCTGCTCATCTCTCTAGTCATCCTCTCTCTTGCCTCCCTATCTACTCTTCCTCATCCAGGCCATCCCTCTCTCACCAATTCAAGTTAGCTCATAGCTATTGCTTTCTTACTGGAATGTAATTAATTACATAGATATGTGTATGAAGTATATACTATTAATGATGTGGTAGAGACAGCATCTAGTGAGAAATCAGGATTCATGGGCTCTCACCACAGAACAGCTGTGAAAACTCGGGCAAGTCACCAGGTCTTTCTGGAACTTTACTTTACAGTTGTGGAAATTCAAATTGAGAGGGATGCCAGAATGTAGACACCCTATCATTGATTCTCATGTATCAAACAGAGGGCACACAATGTTATGTCTTTTCACAGGTGATGTTAACCTATTTAACTTGGTTAAGGCAAGTACTCCAGTGTAAAAGTTATTATTTTTCTTTTGGTACTGGGGATTGAACTCAGGGAAATTTTCCCTCCAAGCTACACCCCCAGACCTTTTTATTTTTTATTTTGAAAGAGAGTCTCACTAAGTTGCTGAGGATCTGGTTAAGTTGCTGAGGTTGGCCTGGGACCTGCGATCCTCCTGTCTTGGCTTCTTAAATACTGAGATTACAGGTGTGAACCAGTGTGTCTGGCTTATTTTTCCCTTTGTAATAAATAAATACTGTAAAATAAATACTTTAAAACTATATAATGAAGCCGATTCAGGACAATTTACAAATAAGTTAAGAAGCCCTACCAACAATAAAATCATACTGACTCTTTCCAAATTACTAATTCCATAACGATGTTGTATTAGATAGTTATAGGCAGGTAATAGTGGGCATTAAAGAAATATGGTTCTAGGCCGGGCGTGGTGGCGCATGCTTGCAATCCCAGTACTTGGGAGGCTGAGACTGGAGGATCCGGGTTCATGGCCAGCCTTAGCTACTTAGTGAGGCCCTCTGCAACTTAGTGAGATCCTGTTTCAAAATAAAGAATAAAAAAACAGGGCTGGGGGTGTAGCCCGGAGGTAAAATACCTCTGGGTTCAATCCCCGGTACTGCAAAAAAAAAAAAAAAAAATATGGTTCTAATACCAGGGATCTAACTTTTAAAAATAACATTAAAATATATATCCATTACAAATGTTATATCTGCTCATTGTGCAAAATTGGAGAGGTATAAGAGCCATTCATGTTTCTACCCAGAAACAAACACTGATATCTCAATCCTGATTCATTGTGCAATAATGATCCAATGATTGCTCTAATATTTATTAATGTCTAGTATTATAAATACTATAATTTAATTATTTTTATACACAAATCTTTGTCTGGATTCCAAATAACTTTCCAGTACTGGAATGGACAATAATACCATTTTATAGCTCTTGTTGTCTATTGCCAAATTGCTTTCTGGGAAGTTTCAGTCAGTTCATCCACCTAGAAGTAGAGCATGTTATCTGTCTTACTGTAACGATAGGTAAGATTTTAACTTTTATCAGAAATGACTGGTCAGTGAACATTTGTTGAGTGCCCCATGTGAACTGAGCATCCTGCTACCATCAAATGTTACTTGTTTTCACAATTTATTTTAGGTCAGGATAGTTTTTTTCAGGCCTTGGGAGCAATCTGAAAAACAAGGTTGACCTTAGAAAGAACTCACTAAAGCACTGGTGATTGCTTTCTCAAAAGAACAGCATCTGGAGGAGGCCTGAGCCTGGCACTTGAAGGAGCGAAGCACACGTTCACTGCTGAGCTCTTTTAAATTGGGTAGAATAAGAGCAATCAAGAACACAGGGGGGGAAGCTGTGTAGGCTGATGGGGGTGGAAGGATTATCTAATAGGTCTTTCTGGCCTCTCAGTTTGAGTATTCAGACACTTTAGTCATGTTGTTCCAAGACTTCTGCAGTTCATGCATCAGTGCTATTTCTCAGAATAAATACATTAGTTATTTCATTTATGAAGCTCATTTTCTGTGTGAGGATGGATAATAGTACTACATCCTGTGAGGACTATTTTCAGTCTCCTATTGTATCAAATATTCTTTTTCTTTATCAGTGACAGTAAGGCAATGGTAACTTTCTGTATGTTTATCAGAAAATAAGGCACTAACACAATTCACAGTAGGACAAGGCACAGTTACTGAACCTGGACAAGGCACAAGGAAACATGTTCAACCTTAAAAATATTACACAACCAAAGAAATGCAAACTAATCAATGTAATGCCTACAGTGTAAAAATACTGAAAGTGATGATACTCCCCAATACTGAGTAGAGTGTGGTAAACTGGCCTACCTCCAGTGATACAGTAAATAAGTACAACCCATTTTGAAAGCAATTTGGCAATGTTTCAAGAGCCGTAAAAAGATCTGTACCATTTAACTCAGTAATGACACTCCTAAGAATTTATCTTAAGAATATAATTCAAAAGAATGAAAAATCTCCAGGCCTAAGGATGCTCACTGCAATATTATATTGGTGAAAAAAATCTAAAATAGCTGAAATGCTTACCAACATGGGAGGAGGACATTATATAAATTATGGTATATAGACCCAATGGAGTAATACACAGGCCTCAGGACTCCAGGCAATGTGTTAATTACAGCAGAATAACAAATTAAATGTATGTTATGGTTGTAATTAAGTATATAAAGGGGCCAAGACTAGGAGGAACCATGAAAAAATAAAATTAGTTAATTTGTTAAGATGGTGGAATAGTGGGATTTCTCTTTTGTGTTTTCTTATTGCAGTGTTTGTACATTTTGCAAACTTCAGAGCACTTCTGAAATCATTGCTTAAACAGACAACCTCTGTACCACTTATCAGGCTGGCTTACATTTTCCATGCTTCTTCCACAGTGTGCCTCCTCTCCAGTATCTCCTTCCGCAGCTTTACCATCTCCCTTTGAATCTCCTCCTTCTCTTTCTTGGCCTCTAGCACCTTCCTTCTCTTCTCTTCTTGCACCAGATACTGAGCCTCCAAGAAGACCGATTTTTTCAGGGCCTTTTCGTTTCTCTGGTATTCCAGTTCTTTTTCACGTCTTAAGCGATTTTCTTTTACCTTAGAGAGAATACAGCAAGAGTAAAACACAACCTTCCAAGTAAAAAGGATCTGCAGAACCTTAGAACTCATTTCGAAGTCTGGAATACAACCAGCTTGAAATATTCTGGCCTGGAATCCCACTGTTTATTGGTAGAATAGGGGGCATTCTTTTGTTTACTGGGTAAAAACCAATACAAAGTTTTTACATGCAGTCAGATGAAGAGACTCTCAAACCATCTGGGAATGGGCCATAGCATGAAAAAGCTGAGTCCAGTGGGTCAGATCCCAAGTTCTGGATTCTTATTTAAAGATGATTTCCCACCCACAAGTCTGTCCAAGATGTACACAACAGTTTTTTACTTAAGCTCTGTCTGTATTTTAAATATATAATTCAAGAAAGAACAGGGATATTTTTTGAGGCTACATTGTGAAGGATACAACAGTGATTTATTGCCTTATGAAACACCACAACTCTGTTCATTTCTATTATTATTTAAATATGCCAGTGATTATGGACCATACTTGGGAAACGAAAACAAAAACTTTGCACATATTTCTGAAAAGCATATTTACTTTTTTCAAACTTATTAATCCTTTAGATGCTTGACTAGCTATGAATTTAGGAATGGTCTTTTTCCTCCTACTTCATTGCTTCTACCCTTATCTTTCTCTTTAATTGTGACAAGACTTCTAGACAATGGCCATATATTTTCTTGAACCTGCTCTCCTTCCTTTTGTTGTACATCCAAACCGGGATCCTACGTCTGCCCCTATTTTTCCAACATCTCCAATGCTGATTAGGTACACCTAAATGGTTTAAAGCTCTGATTTCCAAATTTGGCAATCAGAAATGCAGTGTTATAAAAAGATAGCACATACATGTATAGATATTATTTCCGGTTGAGTCTTACTCCTGGACATATGGCAAAGACTCAGTCATTCTGATTCCCTGAAGCTTTTTTACAAAGTGTTGGGATAGTCTTTCCTCCTATTACCCACTATTCCCTTTGGAAAAAGGAAAGTTCCCACATGTCTTTCTAATTCAAAACAGCTGAACTAGATTTAATTCTGATCTGTCCTCCTTTTCAAATTATAATCACAAAATGAGTGAATTTTAGTTGTCTAGAAAAGAATTATCCTTATAATATTCACCAGAATATTCATGATAATATATTAATGTCACAATTCAAAAACCAAATGCAATCTACATATGTATAATAGGAAGTACCACATTCAAACTAATAAAGGTTAGTTC
This sequence comes from Glis glis, assembly GCA_004027185.1. Lineage (NCBI taxonomy): Eukaryota > Metazoa > Chordata > Mammalia > Rodentia > Gliridae > Glis > Glis glis. The sequence continues at coordinate 136,979 of PVJS01000118.1, read as the reverse complement.
AACACTCTATTGGCCCAAATCAATTATTCTAATTTTGGTTATTTCTTAAACAAATTGTTTCCTACCCTCAGTTTATGAGAATTATTTTTCTTCTGAAGTTCTTATATTTTATTTTTATTCTTTCTAACCAAACCACAGATGGCACCCTTTTTCATAATAAAGCCTAAATCTTTATTTAAGCTTATTAAATGTGTTACACAAAGACTGCTTCCTGTTATCCATTTTAATTTTGTTTTTCCCTCCCACCTGCTTATGTCTCATCTCCATGGTAAGACGAGGATCCTTCTGCTGCTTCTTGTCTTGGTTTTCCTTCATTCCAAGATCTTCCAACATCCCAGAATCCACCACTTCTTTATGGAGCAGATGGTCTATAAATTTTTGAACAGTGGTACTTTCCTCTTCTTCCTCCAAATAACCACATAAATCTAGGGGCAAGAGAATAACCAAAAAAGGAAAAATTTTAAAAATTAATTTTATTATAATGTTTATAATCATATAAAGAAATCTATACAAAGCCATGAATTCAATAAATAGTAACTGATAATGTCAGCTGGATGAGTAAAGCCCTCAGAATTACCTTCAACTAAGAGGAAAAAGCTCCATTCTTCAGGAGTTACCCTCACCCAAGTCACTAAAGACTTCTTCACAGCTAAATTTAAAAGATTACTACTTCATTCTAAACAAGCTTGAGAACTCTACTGCTAAACAAAGCAAAAAGCTTTATTAAAGTGTGTAACTGACATATAATAAATTACAAATATTTAAAGTCTACCATAAGTTTTGACATAGCACATGCCAGTAAAACCATCATCACAATCAAGATAATGAACATGTCTATCAATCCCAAAATGTCCTCATGTTGACCTGTAATATCTTCCCCTCAATCGTCCCCATCCCCTCTGCCTGCTCCAGGTAAGCAGAGACCTGCTTTCTGTGCTTTCACTATAGAAAGCACTTTCTGCTTTTACAATAGATTAGTTTGCACTGTCTAGAATTTTATATAGGTTAAACCATATACTATGTACTTTTTATGGTCTGGCGTCTTTTGCTCAGCATAATTATTTAAGAGATTTATCCATCCTGTGTGTATCAGTGGTTTCTTAATTTTTATTGCTGCATAGTACAGTATTCTACTATATGGATATACCACAATTTGATCATTCATTTATCTGTTGATGCACATTTGGGCTGTTTTCAGATTTAGATGATTACAAATAAAGCTGTTAAGAGCATTTGTATACAAATTCTTTTATGAACATAGGGATTCCTCTGCTGGGAAAATGCCCAGGAGTGCAATGGGTGGATTATATAACATGTATATGCTTAACTTTTCAAGAAACTGTCCAACTGGTATCCAGAATGGTTATATAATTTTACATTACCACCAGCAATGTGGAAATATTCTAGTCCCTTCACATCTTTACCAATACTTGGCATGGACTGTCTTCTAATTTTAATCCATTTTGTTAATTATGTAGTGATAACTGATTATAATTTTAACATGCATTTTCCTAATGATTAATGACACCGAACATCTTCCTTGTTGATATTTTTCAGTTATTCTATACATTATTGACAGCAGGACATTGAAGTCTCCACCCATTATTGTTGAATTGTCTATTTTTTCCCTTAATTTTTTTTTTTGCGGTACCAGGGATTGAATCCAGGGGCGTTCTACCTCCGCGCCACACCCCCGGTCCTATTTTTTTATACTTTATTTTGAAACCGGGTCTCACGAAGTTGCGGAGGGCCTCACTAGGTAGAGAGAGAGAGAGAGAGAGAGAGAGAGAGAGAGACAGCAAGAGAGAGAGAGAGCTGAGGCTGGCTGGAACCCGGATCCTCCGGTCTCCGCCTCCCAAAGTACTGGGATTACAAGCGTGCGCCACCACGCCCGACTTCCCCTTAATTTTTGCTTCACCTATTTGGGACTCTCATCAGGCATATGTATTTATACTTGTCAGACTTTCTTGATGGATTGACCTTTTTATCATTATACATTATACTTTTTTGTTGCTAGTAACAATTTTTTTGTCTTAAAATCTATTTTTTTTCTTGGTGGTACCGGGGATTGAACCCAGGAGCATTCTACCTCTGAGTTGAGCTCCACTGCCAGCCCTATATTTTATTCTTTATTTTGAAACAGGGTCCCACTAAGTTGTGGAGGGCCTCACTAAGTAGCTGAAGCTGGCCGTGAATCTGGATCCTCTGGTTTCAGCCTCCCAAGTACTGGGATTACAAGCGTGTGCCACCACGCCCGGCTTAAAAATCTATTTTTTTCTGATATTAGTATAGCCACTCAAGTTCTATTTTGGATACTATTTGCATAATATATCTTTTTTTCTTCTTCTACTTTCAGCTTATTTGTGTCTCAAGTCTAAAGTGTGTCTCTTGTAGATAGCATATAGTTATGCCATATATTTTTAATCTATTCTGCCAATCTCTGCCATTGGATTAGAGGAAGCACTAGTGCTATTTGCTCTGGGAACACTGATGTATATGAGTGGTTAGATATGGTTACAATTCCTGCAAGAAATAAAAAGACTGTTTGAGAGAGATATCATATTTTCTGTTGCAACAAAAGGTAAAAAGTTAGTGAGGACAAAATCATAATTCTCCTAAGACAATTCTTTGAGGGTTAGCGCCTCACAGTGGCTGAATGGGCTCCGTTGCTTTAGGGAGCCCAAAGCCCAGGCTCCCTATCCTAGGGGGTGTTAGGCAGATTCCATCACCCCATGTTAGGGACACTGTAAAAGAATCTCTATCTGATATTCTATCTGGGTGGTTAGACTAGGTGATCTTAAAAGGGTTTTTTTGACTTTGGGATTCCTTAGCCTTCCTAGTTTAGGTCTTGTAAAGTACTAAGGAAGGGGAATGCTCCCAGGTAGTTCCCCCAAGTGTATCTGAGTCATGGGGGGAAGCTGTCCCCCATTACCACAGCTACCCCTCTGCTCAGAGAAGAAAACCTCAGACCTTTGGTACATTCGAGGAACCCTCACCAGTTAGCTATTTAATTTATCTGGCACTAGCTTTGTGCAAAACAGGGGGAAAAAGCTACAAAAGTAATAACCTCCCTTACAAGTGATAACTAGTAGATAAGAAGCATTTTATAAATGTGAAATGATATATGAATGCTTAAATGTATTCTCCATCAAAGTAAATAGTCATACAATGATAACTGGGCAAGAGGTATTTTTAATTGCCATTATAATCCTAAGAAAAATTACAGATAATAGAATATTTTATTTTTTTAAAATACCATGAATACACTAAGGATAGAGAATAAGGACTTTATATTCAATCAAGAAAAATTAAATCTAATAATAAAACTAAATCAAACACAGAAAAGTAAAAAAAATTATCATTTATTATTTAAAACAGTTTAAAAGACTTCTTAGACACATTCATTAGATGTTAAAACAGAACAATCAGGTAAAGTCTTACCATCAAACTTGTCATATTTCAAATGGCCACTGGCTTCCAGCAGAGGAGTGATATTCGATGCAGTGTCTTCAGCATCTCCTTCTCCATCACTTGCTAACTCTTGCTTAAGTTTGGTGTCTAGCCAGTCATTAACCAGCTCCTGAGCTATCAAAAAAAAAACAAAAACACCTGTTAAATATTTCAGTTGATTCAGAGACCTTCTTTATTTACTGTTTTCACCCATTCAATACTTATTACTTGAGTACCTATCATGTGCCAAGTACTGTTCTAGATGCTGGGAACATAGCAATGAAAAAAACTGGAAAAATAAACCTTACCACTATGAAGCTTACTTTCTAGTTGGGGAAGAGAGACAATACATAAATAAGAGAAAAAACAAAGCAAGGAAAGGAGAAATGGAGTACAGGTCATGGGAAATGGGTGTTATAATTTTAAATTGGGTGGTCAAAGAAGGCCTTGATGAGAAGGAGGTATTTGAGCAAAGAAGGGAGAGAAGTGAAGGGGTGATCCATATGACTATAGAAAGGAACGTTATACCATGCAGAGGGAAAGCAAGTACATGGGGCAGGAGTGTTGAGAGTGCTGGAGACAGAGCAGGAGGCCACTGTGGCTGGGGAGGAGTGAGTGATGGAGAGAACAGTAGATGAGATGAAGAGGTAGTGTGTGAATCAGGTTCAGAGCAGTGGTTATCACCTGGGGGTGATCTTGCCCTCCAGTAGAGATATGACAGTGTCTGGAGCCATTTTGGGTCGTCACAACCTCTACTGGGCAGAGGTCAGGGATGCTGCTAAACACCCTACAATTCCCAGGATAGCCCCCAAAACAAAAGTTCTCTAGCCCAAAATGTCAATAGTCCTGAGGATGAATAATATTAAGACTATTCTAGGTACTCTGGGTCTTCTTCTGAATGTAATGAGAAGCCACAGGAGAGTTGTGAACAAAGAAGTGACATAGTTTAAGAGGATCACTTTGATGACTCTGTTAAGACAAGCACAGACACAGGGGACACCAAGTGAGAGATAAATGCAATAGTCCAGGACACAGGTGATGGTGGCCTGGACTTGGAGTGAAGGAGTTAAAAATGGCCAGATTCTAGAAAGTAGTGTTTCGAAGTTGAGCTGACATGACTTGCTGAGGGACTGGATAGCAGATGTGAGAGAAAGAAATCTCTAGGTTTTTTGACTGAAGGACGGAGATGCCATTTACTGAGATGGGGAAGGATAAGAGAACAGCAGGTTTCGGGAGAAGATTCAATCTTAGATGTGTTATCTTTGAGATGTTTATGAGATATCTAAATAGGAATGTCAAATAGGTATTGGCTATAATATTCTGAGTTTCAAGGGAGAGCTCCAAGCTAAAGAAACAAATGTAGGGGCTGTCAACCTATAGATGGTATTTAAAGCCCTAGAAGCAGATGAGATTACCAAAGGAGGAAGAGTTTCAAGAACTGAACCCTGAGGAAATCCACCATTTAGGGGTAGATTGGCCAAAGTGCCTAGAATGGTGTCTAGATTGTAGAGAAAATGGAACCAGGAAAGCTGAGTAGAAGGAAAGGCCACTGAGGTAGGATGAAAATCAGAGTGTGATATACTAAATGCCAACTTCCATTTGAATTTCTTTCTTGGCAATATTGAGAAAACCTTAAAATATTTAGGCATGGGAGAAAATGCCTACCTTAGCATTACCTTCATCTTTTGGGGGGGTACTCGGGATTGAACCCAGTGGCATCTACCTCTGAGCTACTCCTCCAACCCTATTTTATTTTAAAACAGGTTCTCACTAAGTTGCTGAGGCTGGCCTCAAGCCTGCAATCCTCCTGTCTCAGACTCCCAAGTACTGGGATTACAGGCCTGTACTACCAGGCCAGGCCCTTCATTATTTTATCATTATCAAATGATAATGTGTAGGGCACAAAAATTTCAAAGAAGAAACACTTCTATTTTAGCATCACCTTCATCACTGTTTTATACTTATCTCACAGATCTTAGGGTTATTTCTATTAACTTATGTCAAAAGACATTTAGTATAGATACAATAGGAAACAAAATTAAGAGTACAATAACACCCCCCATTATCTGCAGTAGTACTTTCTACAATTTTTAGCTACCTGTGGTCAGCCAAGGTCCAAAAATATTAAATGGAAAATTCCAGAAAAATACATGTTTCAAATTGCACACTGTCCTGCGTGGCACGATAAAATCTTGAACTATTCCCCTTCATCATCCCTTTGTCCAGCGTATCCACACTGGGTATGCTACCTGCCTTTTAGTCACTTAGTTGCCATCGCATTTATCAGACCAACTGTTGCAGTATCACAGTGCTTGTGTTGGAGTAACTCTTTTTTTTTTTTTTTTTTGAGGTACTGGGGATTGAACCCAGGGGCATTCTACCTCCGGGCTATACCCCCAGCCCTATTTTTTTAATTCTTTATTTTGAAACAGGGTCTCACTAAGTTGTGGAGGGCCTCACCAAGTAGCTGAGGCTGGCCGCGAACCTGGATCTTCCTGTCTCAGCCTCCCAAGTACTGGGAGTGTGCGCTACCACACACGGCTGGAGTAACTCTTAGATAGCAGCCTAACGCCACCTCACAACGCCTGTGCCATTCACCTCACTTCATCTCCTCACGGAGGCATTGTATCAGCTCACATCAGAAGAGGGGTGAGCACAGCATGGGAAGGTATTTTAAGAGAGGAGAGAGACCACATTCATATAACTTGTATTTCAGTATATTGTTATAATTCTTCCATTTTATTATTTGTTATTGTTGTTAAACCCTTACTGTGGCTTCTTTATAAATCAAACTTTATAACAGGTATGGAAGTGTAAGAAAAAATAGTATATATAGGGCTTAGTACTATCCCCAGTTTCAGGTATCCACTGGGGGTCTTGGAGCATATCCCTCATGGATAAGGGGGGTACTACTGTAGTAGAAACTAGGTGTAACAAGTATGCTAGCAATGAAAACTATTGGCTTTTGGAGGAAGGTAGAGAAAGGGAGCACATACTTATTAACTCTAATGAACAATAATTCAGGCATTTATGTGTATAATAATTTATGTGTAAAACAATTTGGATCTACTAAGTGCCACTCACTGGCAAGTAAGGGTTTACCATGAAGTACCCCTTAAAGAACAAAGAAAGGAAACATCCCTTGGATCAGAGGAGAGGCTTTCAAGCTACCTTAAAGTAGTTTCTCAGCCAGGCACTGTGGCGTATGCCTGTAATCCCAGTATTTGGGAGGCTGAGACAGGAGGAGCTCTAGTTTGAGGCCAGCCTGGGCAACTCAGCGAGACCCTGTCTCAAAATAAAAAATAAAAAGGGTGAGGGTGTAGCTCAGTCATAGAGAACCTTGGGTTCTCAATCCTTAGTACACACATGCACACACACACACACACACACACATACACACACACACGCACATGCATGCCTGCAGAGTTTTTCAAAGTATGTTCCTTATAACACTAGTTCTTGTAGAATATATAGTTAATAAGAAGAGAAAAAAATGAATGAACCTTTGAAAACCATGTTCGGTCCATACACCAGTACATTCTAATTTGGATCACTAATTCCTCAGGATGTTAATAGGTATTTCAGGATAAAAAGAGGTTCATGAGCTAAAACTTGGGAAATGGGCTAAGTAAACATTTCTTTTTAACTGTAGGCCTTTAGGGAACCCTTAATAGGTTAACGTATATTTTGTATCCCTATTGGCAGGGTGGGAGGTGGAGTGGGAGTGACATAGCCCTGCCAATTTCAGAATCAATCTTCTCTTTCCATCTCCAGTACTATCAACCACCCAAGGCCATCACTGCTCACCCAGACCACCTCAACAGCCTTCCACTGGCTACTTTCCCCCTAAAATCCATGCTTCATATGTTAAAAAAATCCTATTATACCTCTGTTCCTCTGTTCTACCCTATCATACTCAGAATGAAATCAAAGTTCTTTCCCCAGGCCTATAATGTCCTAGGTGATGCGTCTTCTCCTCATTCCTTCAAGCTCATATCTACTGGGAAGCCCCAGCTACACAGGCTTCCTTCAGTTCCTCACCTACACCAAGCCTGTTTGTATTTTAAGATCTTGACACTACTTTTCCCTCTGCCTGGGAGGCTCTTCCCCCATCTCTGCTCAGCTGAATCCTTACTATTCAGGTTCAAACGTGAATGACTCATCACTATCAGATCATTTGTTTTTACTTTTCTTTATTCCCACACTAGAATGTATACTCCATGAAAGCAAGAGCTGTGCCTCTCTTGCTCATCACTAGTACTTCCAGTGCCTCAAATCATACCTGGCAGAGAGTAAGAATTAAATATATAGTTCTTAGAGAAATGAAGAAATAAACTAAATAGTTGGAGACATAAATAATCCAAATGGAAGTTGGCTTGTAGGACATTGTACTCTGACTTTCCTCCTTCACAGTCACCTTTGCTGGTTCCTCCTGATCCCTTGAATTCCGAAATGGTGTAGTTCCTTGGGGAATCAGTGAGTAAAATACTGAATTCCAAATCAAAGGAGCTTTGGGGGGCTTTGGAGAGGTAGGGAAGTTAGACTGGTTTTAGAGTCTCTTTGTAAGGAACAACAACAACAAGACTTATAAACTGTAGGTCAAACTATGAGTATAATACAAGTCAAATGAACATGCCAGCGTCTGTGCCACAGGACTAATCCGACACTCACTAGTTAACAGTGGTATCAAACTGCCTCTGGAGGTGGCTGGTTCTATTTCAGGAAACAAAATGGCCTTTAAATATGCGCTTACATGTGATAATGGAGTTAACTCCCGAGGAAATTAGCTTCAGGACAGTAGAAAGAAACAAAAACTAAGAACAAGAATGAGAAAGGTTCCATTCTGTCCTCTGACATGCACTGTGGGTCATGCTTTAACATCACAGCAAAGAATGCATTCTCTCACCTTCTGTGTAGACTTCAGCATGATACTCTGTTTGCTCAGATGTTTCCAAATCTATCACTTGACCCCAAAGCCTTCCGGGTAAATCTGAATTTCTGGTAGAAAATGCATTCGAAACTGCAAATTCCGAGGTTTTCTCTGCTCTCTTCAGTATAACAGAAAAAAAATCCATTAAAATCATTAAAATGATAATAGCCTTGTTCAGGGTTAGAGAATTTCTCTCCTACTCAAGAATCTGATTCGTTACCAACTACTCAGATTCTTTCATTTTTCCTTTTTTTTGGACAGAACTCTGGTTTAAACATCCACACCCAAATATTTTTTTTTTTAGTTTTACACATAATATTAAATTATTTCTAGTATTTTTTCAAGTTCTAATAGGTGTTCACAATGTTTATAAAAAGGTTATTTAAACTTTAGATAACTTTTGTTTAGGGTGTCAGTAGTGAGATCCTGAAACCTGGATATTTTACCTTAAATAAGAAATAAAATATTTTATTAGCTTCCCTGCCACTAGGACATGCATATGAATATGCACCAGAGGCTGAGTAACTACAATTTCCTTAACTTACTACTCCTGAAAGGAACTTTCTATCATATAATAGGCAAACTATAAGTTCAATAAAATTGAGATAAATAGTCACTGAATTGTAGTCATCCCGAATGCTTAACTCAACAGCAAGAGTTTAGTAAAAATGTGACCAAATGCACAGGTTTGGGGAAGGGAACAGTGGAGGTGGGCAAACTACCTTGGCATTTTGACTTAACCTGCATGGTAGAAAAGAACTCATTTTACAACTAAAGTCCTGACTTTCCTGCTCCCCATGTTCCACCTCAGGCAGTGACAACTCCTTCCTCTCAGTTCTTCAGGAGGAAAACTTTGGGGTCTTCCTTAAAGCCCCCCCCATGTACAATGTTTCAGGAAATCTGTTGGCTCTATTTTCAAAATGTACACAGAATTGGAAACCCTACCCATCACCTCCACTGCTATCACCTCAGACCAAGGCATACCAATTTCCTGACAGGTTTTCTGGAACAGCCTCTCACCACAGCAGTGAGCGACCCCTTTAAAATGAAAGCCATACCATGTCATAACTCCATTCAAACCCCTTCAAGGGCTCCCTATCTCCATCAGAATAAAGTCAAATCCTTACACTGCGCTTCAGCACCATGGGCCAACCCAGCCCTTTCTGAGCTCTCCGACCTCCTTGCCTGCTCACTCTGCTTCAGTGACACTGACCTCCTTGTATTGTTTCTCCTCAAATATGTCAAGTATGTTACCACCTCAAGGCCTCAGTAGTTGTATTCCTTCTGCCTGCACAGCTCTCCCACAGATATGGGTATGACTCTTTCCCTCACTTCTTCAAATCTTTGTTCAAACATCACCTTCCCAGGAAGGCCTTCTCAGCCCACCCTACATGAAACTGTAACCACCCTCTTCTTGGCTCTCCTTCCCCTCCTCTGTACTTTCTCTATAGCTTATATCATCTTACAATGTATTTTCTTATTTATTATCTCCTCCAACTAGAATGCTGGCAGAGACTGTTTTCTTCTTCACAAGTGAATCCCTAGCACCTAGAATAGTGCTTGGAATTTAACAAGTACCAAATAAATGTTTGTTAAAGAAACTGCCAGGCATGGTGGTGCACACCTGTAATCCCAGCACTTGGGAGGCTGAGACAGGAGGATCACAGGTTCAAGACCAGCTATCCTCAGTAATTTAGCAAGGCTCTCAGCAACTCAGCAAGACCCTGTTCCCAAATAAAAAGTAAAATAGGAGCACCGGGCGTGGTGGCACACGCTTGTAATCCCAGTACTTGGGAGGTGGAGACCAGAGGATCCGGGTTTGCAGCCAGCCTCAGCTGCTTAGTGAGGCCCTGCACAACTTCGTGAGACCCAGTTTCAAAATAAAGTACAAAAAACTAGGGCTGGGGGTGTAACTCGGAGGTAGAACACCCCTGGATTCAATCCCCAGTTCCGCAAAAAAAAAAAAAAGTAAAATAGGGCTGTGGGTGTAGCTCAGAGGTAGAATGTCCCTGAGTTCAGTCTCCAGTACTACAAAAAAAAAAGGAACAAATAAAGAAAGATTTATTTAAAAAATCTTAATCCCAGTTCTTTGTGAGGCGGAGACCGGAGGATCCAGGTTCGCGGCCAGCCTCAGCTCTCTCTCTCTCTCTCTTTCTGTCTCTCTCTCTCTCTCTCTCTCTCTCTCTACTTAGTGAGGCTCTCCGCAACTTTGTGAGACCGGTTTCAAAATATAGGGCCGGGGGATGTAGCGCGGAGGTAGAATGCCCCTGGGTTCAATCCCTGGTACCGCAAAAAAAAAAAAAATCTTCACTTCCGCCATATTTATATTTTTACCTAACCTGTTTTGAAAATGACTTTTGCCCTTGCCCGTGGTGGAACAACTCGTGATACCTCTGCAGAGACTAGCCATGGTTGACTCGTCTATTCCTCATATTTCATATATTAGGTTTAAGTTAGAAGCAGAGGAATAAAGTTTAAAAGTCAAAGGTAATTTGAAAAAGATGTAGAAAATAGAACATACAGGAAAAGATGTGAACCAGAAGAAAACATGATATCATCAGAGGTATAGTCAAAGAAATATCCCTCACTCTTTATGAAGTTCCTCTGCAGAGACCTCTTTGCCTACATAATTTCTCACAGGCTATCCAAATTTAAGTTGGTGGCTTAAGGCATTTATTGGGTTTATGGCATAGGTTCTTAAATTCTAAGATAGTATGATGAATTTCACATATACTGTATGTGTTTGTATATACATATATGTGTAAATAAAGTATAAATAAATTGAACAACTTTAATTTTTTAAACTCACACCCACAAACAAACAAAAGCCCCAAAAAACAGATCTGTAGACCTGACTTAGTTCCTGAGGCTATGAGTAAAATAAATTACTATGTATGATGTGTTGTCTCACCTGGGTTCTTAACAGAGGAGGGTAAAGAGCTTGGGAGATAGGAGGAGGAAGACTGATCTTGGTACCGAAGAGAGAGTCTAGCACTGACAGTGGAGTAAAGAGAAATGTTTGCTTGGCTCTAACAAAGCAGTATTTGGGATATTACTTAAAATAAAAATTTGTATCATCACCTACTACATAATACTAAATATTAGAAATAATCTCTTTGATTTATTGTATTTGTCTGAAAATACTACCTTTTAACTTTTTTGTTAAATATATAAGAGACAGGAGAAGCCTAGCCTATATTTCAGTAAAACATTGTGTCAATTTAACATCTTATTCTTTTAGCAAGTTCTGATCAAAGGCTAGTTCTGATCCCAATACTGTAGTTGGCACTAATGGGAAAACAAATATAAGTTTTTGTACTTAAAAAGTTCACGTTTAGCTGGGTGTGGTAGCACACACCTGTAATCCCAGTACTTGGGAGGCTGAGACAGGAGAAGCACAGGTTTGAGGATAGCCTCAGCAACACAGCAAGACTCTCAGCAAAACTGAAAGCCTGTTTCAAAATAAACATTAAAAAAAGCTGGGGGTGTAGCTTGGAGGTAGAAAGCCCCTGGGTTCAATCGCCAGTAAACCGCATACACACAAACTGGGCGTGGTGGCACAGGCTTGTAATCCCAGTACTTGGGAGGCTGAGACCGGAGGATCCAGGTTCGCGGCCAGCCTCAGCTACTTAGTGAGGCCCTCCACAACTTAGTGAGACCCTGTTTCAAAATAAAGAATAAAAAAAAAACTAGGGCTGAGGGTGTAGCTCAGAGGTAGAATGCCCCTAGGTTCAATCCCCGGTACCACAAACAAATACACATACACACACACACACACACACACACTTGGCGTTTTTATCTTTGGTTCCATATGCCATGAATGTAATAAACAACTGAAGAACAGTCCTGTAATGGTTTGGATTTAGAATGTCCCCCTATCCCTCACAGAAACAAGGTGGCAATGCTGGAAGCAGGGCTTGGTTGCTAAGGAGGGTTGTAATCTCATCAGTAGATTAATCCGTTGTGATGGATTTACCAAGGCCTGGGTGGTAACCTAGGATGGTGGGGTGTGGTTGAGAAGGTGGGTCCCTCAGGGTGTGGTCTTAGGGACTGTGCTTTTGTCTTTGAATCCCCTTGCTCTTGGCTTCCAGAAGCCTCTGTGATGTGAGGAGCAGAGCCTCTGTGTGCTCCTTTTCTCCACTTCCTGTTGCCATGCCCTGAGCTTCAGACCCTGGCCTCACATGGACTGAACCAGGAACCTCCAAGAAACTGTGAGCAAATAAATCTTCCTTCCTCTAAGTTGTGTGGTCAGGTCTTTTGGATTACAGCAGTGAGAATGCTGACCGAGACACATTCTAAAGCAAAACAGAGTCATATAAAAATAACTGAACACACCTTCCTAAGTGTATTAATCAATAGCTATGTCATATATACACATGTAATTTGTAAAGGAACTATCTCAGTTATTCCTATGATCTTATGTGTGTTCCTGATGTCTCATGGGTTATCAAGGATGGCAGAACCAGTGGCTTCACCAGATTATGGAACCAACCCAGGTGTCCATCAATAGATGAATGGATTATAAAATTATGGGGTATACACACAATGGAATTCTACTCAGTAATAAAGAAGAACAAAATTGTGTCATCTGCGGGAAAATAGATGGACCTGGAGAACATTATGTTAAGTGAAATTAGCCAGTCATAGAAAGTGAAGGGTCATATGTTTTCTCTCATATGCAGAAGCTATGGAGTAACTGGTATACCAGAGACACTTTAGATAATGGAGGAGAAACTCCGGTGGAGCAAGGGAGGTGGTCTAGGGGAAGGAGGAGAGAGAGAGAATTAATGAAGGAAACACCTCCATTGACATTATGTACATACGTGAGAATACCAATGCCAATCTCAATATCTTGATGGGGAAGGAGAGAGTGGAGAGGGAGCTGGAGGGAAGCCACCAAGTGCCGTGTGCATGTATGTCACTGTCACTGTGAACTACATTATGATGTGAGACTATAAGACTATAATGTACCAATAAAAGCATATAAAAATAAAACAAAAAGAAACAGTGGCTTCAATGTAACCCTTTATTTCCTCAAAACCAAGTGATATAAAGACGAGTTTCTTAACAATCTCTCCTATGTATATAGCATGTTCATACATGATAGTTTTGTATATATTTTTGAAAGTGCCCAATTAATTTTTAATCACTTTGAACAAAAGCAAATGGTTGATGCTGTATCAATAAAGGTGTGTACCAATGTCAAAATAATCAAAGAAAAGAGTATTAAAGAATGGGATTCGATGGTTGAGATGGGTGAGGGGGTTTGCTCATTGAGAAGGGCATCTCAAGCTGAAGGGAAGGATCTGGATTGGCCTCTCAAAGACGACAGGTATTCCAGGCTGAGGGATCAGCATGACAAAGCAAAGGGAACACCAATCTGATGTAGGGGAAGGAGAATGGCCTGACAGGAGCAGCAGTTACAGAGTATCAGCCTAGGGGGAGTTGCAGGTAAATGGATATTATAGGTGGATTGACAAAGAGCCCTAAATACCCATCTGGAATTTACAGTTTCATCTGATGGCACACAGAAGCGCTGAAGACTCAAGAGTAGAAAACTGACTTGATGAAACGTTTAGAAAGCTCAATCAAGTAGAAGAATACACTGGAGTAAGATGAGTCTATCTATCAAATCAGCATGAAGATGAATTGTAAATCATGGACTGTGGCATTTCGGGTGAACTGCTGCAGGACTCAGAGTACAAGTCAAGCGTCTGCCTGATTCTAAGTGGTTTCAACATCCCTGAGGTTGACTCACCGACATCTCAGCCTCAAGGTTTGCTTGATCTCCTGTATTCCAGCAGCCTCCCCCACCCCTGCCAAGTCCACTTTAGCAACCCACTGGCACAATTACCGAGGGATGTTACACTGAATTTTTCATTCTTTGAACCAAACTCTGATAATCCACTCTCCAACATCAACCTCCAATCCATCTCACCATTTCACTCCCCCTATCTCACGACACTAATGTTGGACCTAATCAAGTCCTCCAGTCACTGTGTGCCATTTCTCCTCCCAATCTATGAATTCTTTAGAGGTTTCCCTTCCCTTCCTACTCAGTGTGGGTATTCAGCTACAATCTTACATCATTCTCAAACCCCTGTTCCTGTGACTTTGCAATGAAAAGCCTGAATAGGTCTAATCTACCAATTTGGGGTACCATGAGAAATATGGTTACTACTTCAGCCAGGTCTCCATTGCTGCTGAGCAATCTTCCTTTTGTGTTCTGAAGAGAGGCCTTTCTCAATCTTCACCACCCTCCACACCCTTTCCATATTCATCCTCCTCCTTCCAGGGAACAAGGTTTCAGCTGATTTGGGGGAGGGTGATCCACTCAAGTGCATTTGGAGCTCTTATGCCCAGAGGCTATAACTGCTTGGGGTACACCCAAAGTTGGGGCATGTTAGGGAACAAAATCAGAAAAGACAAAAAAGTGAACAGAGAGAGAGAGAGGTGGTAGGAGAAGCAGAAGAAAACAGTGCTACACAAAAGATAATGGAGGAGAGGAGTTCTAGAATAAAAAAGTAATAACTATCAAATGTAACCTGAAAAGGTTTAAGGACTATCAAGAGCCGGGCGTGGTGGTGCACACTTGTAATCCCAGTACTTGGGAGGCTGAGACTGGAGGATCTGGGTTCGTAGCCAGCCTCAGCTACTTAGTGAGGCCCTCTGCAACTTAGTGAGACCCTGTTTCAAAAGAAAGAATAAAAAATAGGGCTGGGGGTGTAGCTCGGAGGTAGAATGCCTCTGGGTTCAATCCCCAGTACCGCAAAAAAAAAAAAAAGGACTATCAAGAGACTGCTGGACTTGGTCAGGAAGTCATTTATAATAACAGTTTCTGTGAAGTGGAAACTAAACTAAGAAATAGAAACTGAAAGGAAATAATTGTGGACATGAGAGAATAATAAAAACACAAAGGAAAGGAGTCCAGACTATATATCTGAAGATATCAGATAAGAAAATGAATCATTCAGCAATCAGAATGAACTGCCGGGTCAATAAGGACTTATTGATTTTTTTCAAGATGGGAGATTTGAGGGCATAATGGAGAAAAAGGCCCCTGCAGAAGTTTTAGAGGAATGATAAAAGGATGATAAAAATCTGAGTCAGGCTGTCTGCCAACTGTATGAAAGAGGGAAATGGTATAGACAAGATGGAGTAGAATTTTATCCTCCTGTTTTAGTTCAATTTTCTTCTCTAGAAGAGATGGTAACTAGTGGTGTGACTGAGCCCTGCATGGGCCTGGCACTGGGACTCTCAACAGACATGCAAGCTAGGCTTACAAGATATTGAGTGGTCTTCTCAGGGGCTATCCTTCATGATGGTGGATCTATTTTGGCTGTCTCTGAGTCAGGCCTTCTACAGTAGTGAGGAAGCCTTCTCTGGCCCCACTTATATTAATATCTCTCACCACATGCTTCCATTACATTTTTAATTCTCACATCAGCTTTAGGTAAGTTGTTTATGCCCCACTGGACTATAAACCCTGTGAAGGCAAGGACTGTACTTGCCCTGTATCCTGTTAGCATCTTTAGCTCCAACGTCCAACATAGTGGGCCAGTATTCAGTAAGCACTTAATAATTACCAGCCAAATGAATAAGTGGCTAAAAATTACATCTGGCCTAGGTACTATCTGGCCAGATGCTCATGAGGCATGTCATTAGATAAGAAATAACTTTTCCAAATACCACCAGGCAGAAGGATATTTTCCCAGGAAAATGCTGCATGATTTTGAACTATATGGTGCACAAATGAATTGACCATAGCAAGTTGCCAAATTAACACTCAGAGTCATGCACTTGAAGTGGTTTAAAGGCACTTTCAACTTACATGGTACCTGGACTCAAAAATATACATCTCAGCACTGGAAGAGATCTCCCAGGATTTCTAACCCAAACCCCTCTCACTGAATGCTCACACATATTCTTCATTAGCCTAACATTAAGTGACCTGTTAGAGTTCACTTGAAATACTTCCATTGACAGAAAACACATCTCTTTATAAGAATGCTCACTCCATTTCTGGATCACTTTATTTTTTTTTTTTTTTTGCGGTACCGGGGATTGAACGCAGGGGCATTCTACCTCCGCGCTACGCCCCCGGCCCTATTTTTTTTTTTATACTTTATTTTGAAACCGGGTCTCACGAAGTTGCGGAGGGCCTCACTAAGTGGAGAGAGAGAGAGAGAGAGAGAGAGAGAGAGAGAGAGCTGAGGCTGGCCGTGAACCCGGATCCTCCGGTCTCCGCCTCCCAAAGTACTGGGATTACAAGCGTGCGCCACCACGCCCGGCCTTCTGGATCACTTTAGACATTAGAAAATTCTTGTGATGCACACCTAGCTTTTCCCCTGGTCCCCTTTGTCACTGTAACTACAGTACAGTCTTTTCAGCATCCAAGAAAGGCAACCATGCCCTCTCCCAAGGCTTCTTTTCCCTGCTTCTTTAATCCTCTGGATGTGCTACTCATGGCATTTGAAGGGGCCTATCTACACAGTTTTCTCATTATTCATACTTAAACACTTTCATGAGAAGCAACAGAATAATGAAAAATAATAAAAGTATAAAATTGAGGCAATATACATAATCATATGGGAATAAAAATAGCAAAGTATGTTCAAATTTGAGACCTATTAGTATTTCTTTTCCATTGGGTTATGCCTGACTCAATTATTTCTATCCTAATTTTGAAATATCCTTACCTTAATCCAGTGCTCCATGCTGTCAGGATCAAAAGAAGGCTGTAAAAATATATAGAGAGACTATTAATATACAACATCTTTATCAACTTTGCCATTTAATTTACTCTTCTCACTAAAGCATGTAGAAAATTATCCTTTATTCTTTCCCCAAAGTGTTTCATTGGAAAGCTCAGCACTGATTGACAACAAAAGAATATAGAATAACAGAACAAGGAAGAGACATGAAGCCTTCTCTGGGACATTGTCTGCTTTTAGTTCTTGCCTACTTCTACCTTAAGACTCTGATTTAATTTGTCTGGGTTAGATCCCAGGCATTAGTAATTTTTTAAAGCCCCTAGGGTTATGAGTCAAGATATAGAAATGCTAGATATAATACTACTCCTAAAAGCCACACAAGTACTGATTAATTAGCCTCTATCCAAGTAATCTTCTGTTTGGAAAAGGGTGTGCTCCCCTTTTCCTCTTTTCAAGACAGCCTGTAAACAGAGGCATTCCTGTCTTACCTACATCAGAGATACTGTTTGGTCCAACAAGAACTGGGGGGTTGGTATAAGGGATAATTATCTGACTTCTACTGTTTTACCAATCAGAAAAGGAGGTAGAAAACAAATTAATTTCTTCCCAGATCAGTAATAAATTAATCTGAAATTAAAATCAGACCGCTATGACACCTCCTTTCTTTACTCTTTGTCACCCCCAGAAGCTTGCAGAACTACCTCTAATAGCTATTTAACAAATACTGGTATTTGCTTTGCTAAAATTCAGGTGGGTTTTTAAAATAAGGGTATATCTAAACTACCACACTGACACATGGAGGTGGGCAACGTATAATACTCTCTTTCACTTACCGAACACTTTACCTTTCAAAGCACCTTACAGAGAACTAATTAATGCAGCTGTACTGCTGAATAACTGTGTCACTGCAACAAAGAAAGATCTGATCCTATTAGAACAAAACTGAACTTTCAAGGAGCTCTTGTGTTTTTACTTTTTTATCCTCTAGGCAGTAACAATGAGCGCTATCAGCAAAAATCCTCCTTTTGAGTCCTAAGAAATTGTCCCAAATTTTTACCTTTCATCATCAAATCTATATTCATAAGCTATTTTGGGATCCAATCTATTATGCAACATTATTATACATTGCAGTAGCAGCAGTCTCGGTTTTTAAGTTTATCTAGTGCTCTAGTCTGTGCCCTCCAGTATCTGGAGCAAGATATTCATCAAGTGGAATATGTCCAGTGCATTTAGTTAGTTAGTTTATTTATTATTTATTTATTTATTTATTGGCGGTACTGGGGATTGAACCCAGGGGCATTCTACCTCCAAGCCATACACCCCCAGCCCTATTTTTTATTCTTTATTTTGAAACAGGGTCTCACTAAGTTGCAGAGGGCCTCACTAAGTAGCTGAGGCTAGCCAGGAATTCAGATCCTCTGGTCTCAGCCTCCCAAGTACTGGGATTACAAGCGTGCCACCATGCCCGCTTAGTTGGTATATTTAGAATAGACCACAAGAACAATTGCCTAAGGCCCTCATAAAGGCCACACATTTATAGGATTTTTTTTTTCTTTTAGGAAAGTGTAACTGAAAGGTGAAAACAGCTGGTGAAACTGCTTTGGAGCTGAAAGCTGAGAAGCCTCTCCAGTTTAGTACTCTCATTTCCATTTAAAGCATTTATTTTTGTGACTGTTAAAAAGGTAGTCTGGAAGGCACACACCGTGTGACTGTGACTTTGCGCATATCACTTATATATGTTTCAAGATTAAAAAGGGGCATCCGTTTTTTCGTGTCTTCAGGAGCTAGTGCATCCAAAGACGTAATATAGGAAGAGGATTTATTTTTGAATGTTGGTTGAATTTAGAAATTTTCATGTAACTCAAATATTGATATACTTAATAGCCACTTGAACACCTCAGTTCATTTTAGATACTTTACGTAAAATGGGAAGGAGAGCTATAGGCAGAGCATTTAATGTGATGATCTCTTCCTTTCAATAAAAAAACAGTAGCCACGGATTTGCAATATCTTTTTTTAAAAAAGGAGGAAAGAAAGAAAAAAAAAAGAAATGTGCAGGAAGTTTCTTAAAATTGGTGGTCGCGAATTGTCTTCACCTTAATTGACTAGCAGACCTCTCCGGTTTAAGAAAAGCATTAAATATACACAGTTCTTCCACGACGCGGCCCACCACGGCCCTGCAGCACCCAGACCCTAAAGCTCCTAGAACTACTTCACTCAGAGCAATGCGGGCTCCCGGGCAGCCCAGGCCAGGTAAGGATGCCCCAGGTAAGGATGCACCTGGGGGAAGTGGGAGGAAGCACAGCAAGGGCAGAGCTGGCTACAGGACCATGCAGCGCCTTGGGCGGGCCCCTGCCCCTCAAAGCTCCCTATTGGGATCACCTTGGGATTCGGCTTTCTTGTGAGCTGTTTCCAGCGACTCTGCCCCATACTCTTCCTGGAGGTGGACCTTTCCCGAGGCGCCAGCAGCATTTTCCAGGTCAGGACCGGACCTCGGCCAAAGCAGCAACAACCGCTCCTCTGCCCCGGCTGCTTCCGGGTCGCACTGGGAGTTGTAGTTCCTCCGTCTACAAAGAAGACAGGTGTCGGACGCCGCTGAACTACCGCTCCCAGGAGGCTTTGCGCAGGCAGTTCGCGTTCGCCTAGTTACCATGGCAACAGAGACCGCCCTCTGGCCTTGCTTTGATTGGACCTTTGCCTCTTCCTGGCGCTTGGTGATGACGTAACGTTCTCTGATTGGCTATGCATGGGAGGCGGTGGTTTAGGGGGCCGAGAATTCTGTAAACCGGACACGTGGTTGTGAACTGTGTGAGGAATTTGAGTGTTCTGAAGGCCGAAAGAGTGGGAGGTTTGCAGGTGAGTGTCTTCTGTCCCTGCTGGTGTGGGGCTATTAGGGATGTGGGAGTCGCTTCGCGCCCAGACACTTCCCGGTCGTGGTGCAGTAATTGTAACTGTACTCCCGCCATATCTGTGCTTCCTTTTTCTGGGTCTCCTGGTGGATCTTGACTTGTGTAAATTCGGCTTCTTCCAAACGCTAGGAACTTCACCAACATCTATGAGAGTAAAGGGCCTCCTTTTGACCGGCCTCTGGGTCAAGATCCCAGCTGGAATTTTTTTCTGAACTACCCAGGGTACTTGGAGGGTGGATGTTCTCAAATCTCTTAAGCGCTTAGAGAGGTCTGGGACCCTGGAGAGGAAGGTCTATGGGGCGAAGATAAATGCAACCTTATTGACTGAGCCTAGATGTTGTCAGGGACAGTCCATTCAGTGACATGTAGGCTTATGAGGAAGAGTAGAGATTTTAGAGTGGAGCTTTAGACCCAGCTACTTCTGGGCTGTATGAACTTAGGCAACTTATTTAATAACTCCTAGATCTTCCGTTTTCTTCTTGGCAAAATGGAGATGATAATACCTAAATCATTGGAGTATTGTAATGATTACAAATCAGTGCATGAAAGGCATTCTGCCAGGAAATGTAAACTGAAGTTCACTTGAAATTGGTGGAAACGAGGACAGAGAAGCCATGCCTTCAGAGGTTGCAGCGATCCTAGGACCTGCCCTGTAATTTGAGTGTCCACCAGAAAGGGGGTTGAATGAATTGTGTTACATTCAGACTGTAATTTCAAGAAGTAGTTCTTTTAAAAGTGTAAGTTAGCTCCATGTTTCTTCTTTGAGAAAGAGATCCATTGTGTATTCCTGAGAGAAAAGTATATTTTAGAAAAGTGTACATAGTATAGCATGTTTATATTTTTGTAAAAGCAAATCCCTTTCCATATACAAGTATGTTTATATATTTGGATGAGTATGGAGGAAGGTTATAGAGGCTGGGAAAACAGATTAGAGGCAGAGGAGAAAGAAGGGAAAAGAAGAACACTATAGCAAAATGGAAAATATGATTATAACATTTTATCTTAATATTAAAGTTAGTATGTAAGCATTGCATGTTATTAGAAGATCAAACTTCTAATAAAGCTGCCATCCTATTAGGGTATAGCCTCTAAAGTTACACTTCTGTCCTGCCACTTTTCCCTGATGACTTTATTAGCTTCATTTTCCTAATTTGTAAAATACAGATAATAATAGCGTCTATATTGTGTACTTGGTATGAGGATTAGTGGAGTTCATATATAAAGAACACTAGTTGATGCATAATAAATTCCCAGTAAACATTAGTTGCTACAATTATTGTGTCTTTCAATGGTTGAAATAAAGGTAACTTTATTGTAACTACTGTGATTACTTGGACTTCTACTATCTTAATTTGTATTTTCTATTTTTGATGTGCTTTATTTGGTCTCTTTTCCTTACCTTCATTAGATTAATTAATTTTTCCTATCTTCCTTCATCCCTCCCTAACAGGTTTGGAAACTATGCATTCTGTCATTAATTTTTAATGGTTATTTCTAAATTTTAACACACATACTTAACAAAGTTTCTTAAATTTCAGTATCTTTCTTCCCCTACCAAATAGTGTAAGACTTTTAGAATGCTGTCCCTCCAAATAGTTTTCTTGTAGTTTTCTGTTACTGTTTTCTAGAATTTTAGCATCCATCATTCTTTTTTTTTTTTTTTTTTGCGGTACCAGGGATTGAACCCAGGGGCGTTCTACCTCTGCGCTACACCCCGGCCCTATTTTTTATACTTTATTTTGAAACCGGGTCTCACGAAGTTGCGGAGGGCCTCACTAAGTAGAGAGAGAGAGAGAGAGAGAGAGAGAGCTGAGGCTGGCCGCGAACCCGGATCCTCCGGTCTCCGCCTCCCAAAGTACTGGGATTACAAGCGTGCGCCACCACGCCCGGCCTGCATCCATCATTCTGTCACTATTTTTGAATCAGTTCGCTGCATCATATTGCTTAGAAGTCTTTCAAACTTTTTTCTATGCATATGTAATTATTATAGTCTGTACGGGGGAGTTAGGGAAGATGCGGACGTATATGTATAAATATTTATAAGTTTCCTTTCACAAAAAAATATGATCACCTAAATTTGCTCTATTCTATTAGAAATTTTGGACAGTCTGTAGAGAATCCATATAAGAAATATTTCTAAATTGCTCCTCTCCTGACAGGTACAGTGTTAACAGGAGTGTAAGGAGTCTTTGTTACCCCACATAAAGGTGCGGATCCACTGGTGACCTGCCATTTGTCCTTTCACTTTAATGGTTCTTCCTTAAGACTTTTCCAGGAACTTCATCTGTAGAAGTGAAATGCAAAGCACAATACCAGAAGTAAGAACCACAGCGAGCGAAAGAGGAAGGCATGATGGTAAAGGCAAATGAAAGCTAGTTGGTATTTTGGAGACCATTGGTCTGTTTCTTGAACTTTGCTTGGGTTTGTGATTATATCACTACAAAGCATGTTTTAAGAAATATGTACATGAATATGCATATGTGTCTATATTGTGTGAATTACTTCATAAGAAAAACATATATTTGAAAAAAAATAAAAGAAGTGCAATTCTAAAAACATTTGCTAGGCCGGGCATGATGGCACACACTTGTAATCCTAGCACTTGGGAGGCTGAGACAGGAGGATCACAGGTTCGAGGACAGCCTCAGCAAGTAGTGAGACTTGCATCAACCTAGTGAAATCCCTGTTTCCAAATAAGAAATAAAAAATCAGGCTGGGAGTGTAGCTTGAAGGTAGAATGTCTCTGGGTTAACCCCCAGTGCACACACACAGAAAAAGTTAACCTCAGCATTACCACTTTCTCTTAAACCCAATCTTCTGCTTTTCCTCACCTCTTTTTTTTTCCTTCAGCAATATGTGAAATTACCATGATTAGGGTGGAACTTTTCAGAATCCCCAAACAGCAGAATAAGTGTATACCGAATTATGTACTGTATATATACTGTGGAATAATTATTCCATAGTCTTGACTGTGGAAAGAACCAAGTGCATATTTCTCATTAGCTGACTGAGTAGGTTCAGTGTATTAAGATGAGGATTTTTAATTTGATCTTTAAGGTTATAGGGATTAAATTTCTGGAATTATCGCACTGTGTCACATGAGAGCCAGTCTCTGCATCTAAGAATTGGTTGCAGACATCCCCTAGAACTACCGAGGATGTGTATTGACAGACCACAGGTTAAGAATGAAAGAAAGCCGGGCATGGTGGCGCACACACTTAATCCTAGTACTTGGGAGGCTGAGACAGGAGGATTGCAGGTTTGCAGCCAGCCTCAGCAATTTAGCGAGGCCCTCAGCAACTCAGTAAGACCCTGTTTCAAAAATAAAAAATAAAATAGGGCTGGGAGTATAGCTCAGAGGTAGAATGCCCCTGGGTTCAATCCCCAGTACCACCAAAAAAAAAAAAAAAAAGGAACGAACAATGAATGAAGCTATTTTTTTCAGTTGAGGAAAGAATGAGAAGGGGAAATGAGAAATGCCTTCAGGGCTGAGTGGATGATTAATTGCATGTGAGGCATTTCTGTTAAATGATGAGGCCTCCTAGAACATGTTCATTCTTTCCTCACACAGGAAGGAACTCAGAAGCTCCCAAGAGGAAGTTCAGTCTCAGAAGTCATGAGCCTGGTCTAGCTGCCTCTGCATCATTGGAGTGACCCTGTGTCCAACCTTGGAGAATCTGAGTTTGGTTATATTAAGAGAAACTGGGTTTCCTTTTAGTTGCTTTTATGTATATAATTGTTACTTACACCTCATATTCTGATTCTGGGTGCACACAGTGTTTTATTTGGCTCCTGGAATAGCATTCTGTAGGGCAAGAATGCACTGACTCACCCACTTTCCTTTTTTGGTTCTCAGAGTAAATAATCTGATTTTGTTGTTTAGTCTCTGAGGTTGGTTTGGTTGAGCCTGGTCCCAAATAATGGATCTGTGCCAGGTGTATGGATAAGATGAGGCCTAGAGCTTGCCAAGCAGAAGGTCAGACCCCTGCCCCGTGGCCAGCTTACCAAGCAGTGCAAGCCTGTGAGGCCTTTGAGGAAACAACAGATGGCCATTCTTTGAGCATATGTGTTATTCTGTTGGCACAGGTCAAAGGGCTTGAGAACTACTTTCTTTGTATGACTGCACAGTATATTTTTTTGGGGGAAAAGGTGTTTCACAGATTTAATATACAATTTTGAAAAATCATTTTTTTCTTTGAGTGGCCATGGTATGCTGCAGGATATTTGTTTATTTAAATCAGAATGTATCTAGTAGCATGTTAGATTAACTCTCACTCAAAAGGCTTATTGTAAAGAGCACAGGAAGAAGAAGACCTGTGTTCTAGACTAAACCTATGATTAACCTTGTTGAGCCTCAGATTCATTTTTATAAAATGCCAGAGGGGATGATGGTGGTGATGACATGTTCCCAGGTTGGGGTCTCTGATAGCAGTGGTGGGACTCTATAAATTATTTTTAGCCCACCTTTTCTTTTCTTTTCTCAGTGCTGGGGATCAAACCCAGGGCCTCAAGTATGTTAGGCAAGTGCTCTACCTCTGAGCTACATCCCAGTCCTTTTAAAACTTTTATTTTGAGACAGGGTCTCCCTAAATTGCCAAAGCTGGTCTTGAGCTTGTGACCCTCCTACCTGAGCCTCTTGAGTAGCTGGGATTACAAACATGTGCCACTGTGCTCAGCCCTGTTGAGCATTTCTAAAGTCTAATAGCAATTGTACATTACCTAGGATATCAAGTACAACTTTACTAAAGCATTGTGGTTTCTTGTTTTCATCCGGAATTGAGTTGACTCATCATGGAAAAGATTATCTTATCATCAGAAGCTTTGTCAGTCATTTATGACTTTTGTTAATAAACTGGAGAAATGAAGCCAGAGGTTTGAGGGTGAGAGGTAATAATAAAAATTGGTAACATTCTAGAATCCTAAACTTTTCATATATACTAGTTTTACTCTATGAAGGTTCTTCCTACCTTTATATGAATTTGATTAAAAAAATATAACTCACAGCCGGGCGTGGTGGCGCACGCTTGTAATCCCAGTACTTTGGGAGGTGGAGACTGGAGGATCCGGGTTCGCGGCCAGCCTCAGCTCTCTCTCTCTCTCTCTCTCTCTCTCCCTCTCTCCCTGTCTCTATCTCTCTCTCTCTACCTAGTGAGGCCCTCCGCAACTTCGTGAGACCCGGTTTCAATATAAAGCATTAAAAAAATAGGGCCGGGGGTGTAGCACGGAGGTAGAACGCCCCTGGGTTCAATCCCCGGCACCGCAAAAAAAAAAAAAAAAAAATATATATATATATATATATATATAACTCACAGCATATACATTTAAACTCTTTACAGACCTTAAACAGCTCAGACAGTTTCTGGAATAAGGGGAAAAGACAGAAAGTTCTTATCTCTAGCCCTTTCTGAAATCGCTCCTCATAATAGTTTCTTCCATTCTTAGATGTGTGTGAGGGTAGGAAGTGCTTAAGTTACTCAACAATCCTGGTCCATTAAATTTTCATTAGTTCTTGTTTATTTTTTAAAACCTACTGTTGCATATTGAGTGATTTCCAATGTTCATTCAGAATAACAGGTGCTAGATTCATTAGCTGTAAAGTATGCTTCTTGTCTTTGGGTTTTCTCTTGTTCACGTTCTCCACAGCTTACCTAGATTGCAAAATACTGTCTTTAGTTTTACTACAGAATGACTTCAGAGCTCTCTTGGTTTAAAATATAAAATATGTTTTTAACATGTAAAACGAGTATTATCTAATAAAGAATAAGATTTTTCTCATGTTTTATATTTTTTAGATTACATTCTTATTAGTTTGTAACTATATTTTATAATTTGGGAGGATAAATTGTCTTCTCTTAATAATTTTAATGTGTA
Organism: Glis glis; assembly: GCA_004027185.1. Taxonomy (NCBI): domain Eukaryota; kingdom Metazoa; phylum Chordata; class Mammalia; order Rodentia; family Gliridae; genus Glis; species Glis glis. Next base: position 111,105 of record PVJS01000118.1, on the reverse strand, counting down.
TCAGTGGTTTTTTAAATAGCATTTGTACTATTCGTTGTTAAAATATGATTTTTCCTTAACAGTCTCCATTTCTACAGGTTTCAATGACAGTTATTTTTGTTTTTACATTTGTGATAGCTTGAAATAATGCTGTTATAGTCAGAGAAAATTGACCAGACTTTATTTCCACAAACATCTTATGTTTAACATGAAATCTCTTGTTAGATCATACAGAAAGTAGTTATTTTTATGTTTAAGGTTCTAATGCCTGTAATGGCTATTATTATTTAAATGTAGGAATTTATGTCTCCTACAAAAGTAATGTTTGCTTTCCTAAATATCTTTAACTAATGATAAATAAATGCTTATTTGCTTGGCCACATCTTAAATAATGGTTGATATTCAGAGTAATGCTTAAGAGGACAGGATCTGAGGTTTGATCTTCTCAGATAGTTGTGATAACTTATCTACTAATAAAACTTGGCCTGGCCCAATTGGCAAGAATTCCAAAGGCTATGGTACTTGCTGTGGTGATATAATAAAGTATTTGTAAAATGTTGATATGTTTAGCAATAGTTTGCAAATGATCTGCTATGCTTGCTTATTAAGTTCTAAAGTGTATTTTAGAAGTGGAACCCAGGATTTTGCTACACTAAATGCTATTTAGCAGCTTCTAACAAATAATTGATAATGTTTTCTGTTTTTCCCCCTGTTAGATCTATGGAAATTAGAAAGGATATCTTTATTTTTCTTTAAACAAAGACTTGTTTTTCACAATTTCAAAAGGTAAAAAAAATTACATATGAATAACAGATATGTTCCTTGTAGTGTCTTACCTGTTTGGATGCTATATGAGAACAAGTTGGAATATAATCCCACCTTGGAGATAATCTGTTAATTTTGATGTATATTCTTTGATGTATATTCATATATTTTAATAAGTACCAGAATGCTCTTTTGGAATCTGTTTTTGTTATTGAACAGCATTAGGAAAATTTGCTATATTGTTTAGTATTCTCTCAAATTGGAGAAAGAAAAAATGGCTCAAGTCAGTAATCTATAGGCCTAAGCATATGACTCTTCTCTTTATACATTTTCAAAGCTGAGAGTGAACCTTGACCTCATGGCATTCTTTTCATGATTAGTCTTTCTCCTTTCATCCTTCCACTTGTTTAGTTTGCATCAACTCAGACAAAAATTCCATGACTACATTTAAAAGTTGTCAGTGTCATCAGATTGCTCTGAGACCTTGGGGAGGGTATCTTCATCTCTCTGCGTCTTTTTCCATTCTTGTATTCCTGATACCCAAGAAAAATCATATACTGAAAGTAGTAATAAATATGCTATCACTCACTTTTTTCTGTAGGCTGCGGTCTTTGCAAAATCTTTAGCCTTTAGATGTTGTGAAGCTTCTAAATTTAATGTTCTTTTCTTGTCAGGACCTAAAAGATTCCCTAAAGATGAAGCTCAATCTTACCAAAGTAGTTAATGGCTCTCGTCTAGGAAAAATACAAAACCTGGGCAGAACAGGGGACGGCACCATGGACATTCCAGGCTGCCTCCTGTACACCAAAACTGGCTCTGCCCCTCACCTGACCCATCACACGCTGCATAATATCCATGGGGTTCCTGCCATGGCTCAGCTCACACTCTCATCTCTGTAAGTGTTGACCTAATCATTCAAGTATTAATTCTGGTAGCAGGTTAGTTACTTTAATTAGGTGCAAGAAAGATTTCTTTTGCGGATGTGTATCATTGGTAGGTTTTAATATGATAATCAGAAGAGAGGTATCAGATATTATACATAATTTGGGTGCAGTCTGGAACCACAGTTTAGAACCACAATATTAGTGCTGCTTTACTTTTTTTCCAAACTTGGAGTTCGGTTCTGCCCTCATTTCTACTGCTCCCTGAGGTGACAGGGCAGGGACTGTTCTGTATGAGCCAAACCTGGAGTTCAGGGGCTGTCATCACGCACCAGCCTCAAAGCTATTCAGTCTCAAAGTTTTTTCTGCCTTTGCACTTATACTTGCTAGTACTACTTTATGGAAATGGAACTGATAGAGTTAAATTATTTTGTGTAATATACAAGTTGACTTTACATTTAATTGAAGAAGCTGCTATATGATCAATAATTAGTGATAGTGATTTTGAAGGAGCAAAAGAAGGAAGAAAATCCAAGTATTTTGAAGCAGTTGATCTTTGCTAGTTTCTCTTCTCACAGAACCACTTGCACACTGAAGACCTTGATTTTGACTAATGAACCTAGCCTGGTTAGTTGGGACTCTTGAATAATGGCATACTTTGTTGTTCAAGACTATATTTATTGTCACATTGCTTATATATTTGGGTGAGAAAAGGACTTCAGTTGTTGTATACAATATCCACAGAATGATTCATTACCATGTGATATATTCTGTTTTACTCACAGTGCAGGACATCATGAAGTCTTGACAGAATATAAGAAAGGAGTTGGAAACTTTATAGGTAAAAATTAAGTTATTTGTATGTGCCATGTGATGTGTTAATTTGGAGTTTGGAGGTGCTATTGTCTTATTGATATTTTATTCATACAGTGATTTATTCATTGCTTTAATAAACATCTTTTGAACATCTAAGAACCAGGCACTTAGGGTTCAGAGTCGAATAGGAAACAGTTGCTGCTCTCATGGAACTAAAAGCCTAGCTGGGATAACTATAAACAGGTAATTCAAGTGAAAGTATAGTGATGGCTTTGAGGAATTAGGGATATGTATGCATATCATGATAGTCCAGAGGGAGGAGCATATATCCTGCTCTACAGATATGTGGAAGGTGGTCAGAAAAAAGAAAGGCTTCTCGAGAAAGAAGATGAAGGGGCATCTTAGCCAGGTCAAGGGAGAGCAGTCTAGCCAGGTCAGGAGTGGAAACAGCAGCCATGGAGGAGGACAGGCTCCAGGCACTGGTGAGAACTTGCATGGGCCATATATGAGATCCAAAGAGTCTCATCATGCTTGAGCCTTAGCCATAAAGCAGAGGATGAAGAATTCATATGCAGCTGTATTCTGATGTTACTATTATCTTTTATTCCAGAAGTAGGCCAGAAGTAGGATTTTATATGCAGATGTATGTATCCACTTATTTAGAGGAAAGGCTTAGTGGTGACAGCTAGGTCTTCCATGGACCACTTTCTCCTGAAACTTTTCCCCAGTATCTAGGACTCACTTCAGTGAGTGAAGATCCTGTTCCCATCGATTATCCAGTCTGCTGCTTCGGAAGGAAGCATGATGACCTGTTGGTTCAGTAGAGGAGTTTATGTAATATCATTCTCCTTGATCTGAGGCCAATTTTAATTGCAGTTTTAAAGTGTACAAGTATATAATTAAGTGAGAATAGCTAATGTAAGCTTTCTAGAGATAATTGTAATAATTGAAAATGCAGAAAATAAGGTGGAAAATTGCAGAGGTTTTTAACTTGCTTTATTTTTGTCTCTTTTGAGTGGAATTCTTTCTTTTTTTTTCTTATGGAAAATGTGGGTAGCATAAGAAATTTAAGTACATATGGTTTGCTAATCAGTTTCTGGATTTTTTTTAAATGACTGTCTTTTTGATGAAAGAACCTAAGAAACTGTCATCTTGAGTCAATAAAAATATCCTGAGAATGAGATCCATTTTCAGTATCCTACAGTTTCCCTACAATTTTGTCCCAAGACCCATGATTATTATTAATGAGATTTACTATTAATGAAATTACCTTTTGACTACATCATTTGATCTTTCTAGTAGCTAGTTCCTTTTGGATGGTTAAATTCTTTATGTCAAATTGAGTGAGATCAACGTGTCACTAACTACTTTCATTGAATCTCATACTTTAAGATATACCTTTCCTTTGGAGTATTTCACTACATCATTAGACATAAAACATCACATTTAATTCTTTTAGACTGGTAAATTTCAAAATGATTTTTTTCATTCATATTGATAGGCCTCCTGTAATTCTAGGATCAGGTACCAACTATTTACTGTGGTTAGAGCTGCTTTATCCACCAGGACACATGCTATCAATTGCAACACAGTGTAATTGTTAATGTCACTTTTCAGTGGTTCTTTTTTGTGTTTATACAGGCATGCCAGATTCGGTCTTATACTGCTCCCTGCACGATCCAGTCAGCCCCTGTCCAGCTGGATATGTAACAAATAAGGTGTGTTCTTAGCTGGGCCTCCGAGGCTGCAGCTTTGTCCCAGGATATCAGCCTGCTGTATCCATCCCTCTCAGGTGCTATCATCTCTCTGGGATGATTCCTTTAAGCCTTCAGTTTATTTTCGTGATTTTAATGGGGTGGGCTGGTTTATGAGAGAGGAGGGCTGCCTAACGATGAATTAAGGTAAGGAATGTATCCTCAGCATTTTTATTACTACAAAAAAATTTAGACTAGAAGAGGGTTAAGCACATGCTCCAAAAAGAAATTGCTATGACAGGAGGAAACTAGTCTTTTGATGCCGTGCTGTCTTTGCACTTTTAACCACTTCAGGGAGAGTGGGGAAAGTTGCTGATGAATGTTATCACATGTGTAACTATATTTAGTAGAACCTCATTGTAATATTGCTTGCTGGTAGAACAGAACCTGAAAAACCCAGGTCTGCAGCCGTAGATTTTAGCTAGTTGAAGAGGGGTATCAAAAGGACTTTTCTTAAAAGTTTTCATTTGGGAGGTGGCCCCATTGGCATTATCCCTGAGGACAGTGTCCAGGGAAGCCTTCAGTGTGTACCACTGCTTTACAAGTGCAGTAACTTTTCCTGCACTCACTTTGTTGATGTCAATAGTATCAGCTGTAGCTATGAAAACTATTTTCAGTTATTCTTCAGGTTTAAGCTTCTTTTTATTTTGTAACTTGAATTCAAAAGAAAATATTTTGACCTTTGTTATCCACCCCATTTGACAGGGAGAGAAGCTTCATTTACTTATGCCACTGTACAGACTAGAAAAATTGTTTGTGGCCTCTCCACCTATGTCCCTTGTGAGCTCTTCTAACAGATGTTGTAGGGAAGGAGTAACAAAAGATGGAATTTTTTTTCTTTTTCTTTTTTTTTGGGTACTGGGGATTGAACCCAACATTCTACCTCCAAGCTATCCCCCCAGCTTTTTGTGTATTTGTGTGTGTGTGTGTGTGTGTGTGTGTGTGTGGTACTGGGGATTAAACCCAAGGGCATTCTACCTCCGAGCTACACCCCCAGTCCTACTTTATTTTTATTTTGAAATAGGGTCTCGCTAGGTTAATGAGAGTCCCACTACTTTGCTGAGGCTGTCCTTGAACCTGCGATCCTCCTGCTTCAGCCTCCCAAGTACTGGGATTACAAGCGTGCGCCACGACGCCCGGCTTCCTCCAGGCCTTTTTATTTTTTGTTTTTGAAACAGGGTCTTGCTAGTTTTCTGAGAGTCTCACTAATTTGCTCAGGTGGGTCTCGAACCAGCAATCCTCCTGTCTCAGTCTCCCAAGTACTGGGATGACAGGCCTGCACCACCACACCCAGCTCGATGGAGTATAAAGAGCCTTATGAACTATGAGATTGATGGGATTGATGTCTTTGCACATAATTCTGTATCTATCACAATCTAATAAATGCTTATTAAATGTTAATGTATAGTGTCCCTGGACTGTGGTTTTGGCATACAGACATGTGCTATGATTTCTTTCTTTCTTTTTTTTTTTTTTTGTGGTACTGGGTACTGGACCCAGGGACATTCCACCTCCAGGCTACACCCCCAGCCCTATTTTATTTTTTATTTGGAAACAGGGTCTCACTAAGTTACTGAGAGCTTCACTAAGTTTCTGAGGCTGGCTTCAAAGCTGTGATCCTCCTGTCTCAGTCTCCCAAGTACTGGGATTACAGGCATGCACCACCATGCCCAGCTCAAATGCTATCCTTTCTATAAAAGAAATAAGTATGAACTGCCGTAAGACCTTAAAGGAGTGAACAGTTGATTATGCTCAGGAAAGTTTGAGGGGACACATTAAAGTAGATGATATTTAAACCCAATTTCTTAAAGGATACATGGTATTTTGCTAGGCAGAGAAGTAGGGGAGGACAATTCAGTCAAAAGGAACAATGTGATCAAAGTCAGAGAAGAGCCAGAGTCTGGTTCATTCAGGAACAGCAAGGATAGTGGTGGGTTGGGGGAGATGAGACAGGGGACATTGGATGATTGTAGAAAGTATAACAAAGAATTCTTTGGGGACTAGCTCAGAAATTGGCTTGTGTGGCCATTGAAGGATTCTCTGAGCTACACAGTCCCTATAGAATTTGAAATGTGGAATTCTGCCTTTCTACTCCATGATACAACCTTTTACCCACCATGCTGAGGATATTGAATTGGCACCATTTTTCCAGTGGCAAAGAAGAAGTATTGCTTTATCCTTTTATTGCTTTCTTTTTATTTGCACTTTACTCTTGCTAATTCCTCTTTGTCTTGCTCCTTGGCAGTCTGTGTCTGTGTGGGGTGTTGGAGGACGAGTAGAAATGACTGTTTCCAAGTTCATGGCCATTCAGCAGGCCCTTCAGCCAGACTGGTTCCAGTGCCTTTCAGATGGAGAAGCATCTTTCGAAGAAGCAGCTTCCATAAAAAGGGCCAGAAAGTCTGTGGACCGATCACTCCTATTCCTGGATACCTGCCTGCGGCTACAGGAAGAGTCAGAGGTTAGGCTGCCCCACTAACCCCTCTTTCTCAAAAACCTCATCTCCTTTCTACTCCATGATACCATCTTTTCTGTTTCTCCCTCTAGTTCTCTGCTCCTCACTTCTTGGTCTGTTTCACTTGCTCTAATTTTTCTTACTTGAACCCTAAGAATTACTATTCTCTAGGATTCTGTCCTAGTCTCTCTTTTCATAACATTATATATGTTGTCCCCAAGCAGCCTTCCCTTTGTTTTAATTGCTGAATGATTGTAAAATTGTATGTACTATCAAGATCATTCTACTTAGCTTCACAATTTTATAACTACTGGGTTATTGCTAGGTTATATTACTAGAGTAGCCATCAAACTCAGAGGTAACTGAACTCCTTGTCTTACCTCTTCAAACCTGCCCTTCCTTTTGCTCCTCATCAATAGTTTATCTCTGTTCATGGCATCTACCAAGTTCCTCAGCCCAGGAGCTTGAGCTTTCCAAGACTTTTTTCAATTATTTACTCTTTCTTAATTCCATCTCCCTAAATATGTCTAGAATCTGCCCCCTCCTTTCCACCCTTGCTGTCACCACCTTAAGCCATGACCTCATCATCTCTTATGTAGTACTATTGAATTGTTCTCTCCGCCTCCATTCTCTTTTCTATCCAATCCATCTGCAGCCCTGCTTTCCAAGAGATCTTTGTAAAGCACAAATATGAACTTTCCAGAAAGCATTGAATGATTCTCCACTTCATCTCTTACATGGCTTGTGCAGCCTGCTGTGACCCGGCCTCCACCTATTTCTTTACCTGATTGTGGGCTACTTTCTCCTCTGCTTGCACTCTGGCCTTCCTGAATTATGTACAGTTCCCTGAGGCATTCACCTGTTTCATTCAATGCACCTGTACACAGACTTCCTTCTGGATTTCTTATCTCCAGCCATAATCCTGCTCTTGCTTCCGTTGGGCTCATTTCATTACATTGATTATTCTATGAAGTATCCCTGATACTTCCAGGAAGTTCTATCCATCCTTTACTATCCCTTTAATTTGTATATATATATTTATCTTTATTAAATTGAGACCTTGAGCTCAATTTCTGTATATCATTTTTATATCTTCATCATGTAGCAGAATGCCTGGCAAAGAGTAAGCCCTCAATAAATGTTTGCTGATGGTGAATGGTTATGATGAAGTGAGAGGAAGATGAAGCTGTAGCATTAGATAAGGGAGCCTGAGAGCAGAGCTAATGAAGTTGGATGCCTTCACTTGGAGATCAGGGGAGAGAATTTCGGCATTTGAGATCATTTATGTGGAATAAACCTGAGCAGTGATCAAGTCTCACTATGGAAAAGCACATTTTGAGAAACATTATTATTTTGAGTTTAGCAATGAAAATATAATTTGACTAATAAACTTAATGTACGTGAAATAATTAGAGGAAACTTAGTTGATATTCTGACTAGAACTCAGAGTATCCACAATAGGAGTCCTCATGGGGACATTGCTGTAGGTCAGGGTAGTTAGCGTTGGCTCTCTAGCAATTGTTTTGAGCGAGTAATTACCCTTGTAGGACTAGTAACATTTGGATAAATAGAAAGCAAGACAGAGAGTGTAACAAAGGAGATTATTAAAAAGGCCAGACGAGCCTCAAGTCCCTCATCTATGTTGCTGCAAACAGCCTTATTATTTCACATTACTTGTGTGTATTAGTCAAATGCTGGGGTCCCTCTCTGTGCCCCTTATGCTTGCACTATTATCTTGATGTGATTATTAATAGTGCCCCCTTCTTAAGTGTTCCATTTTAGGCAATAAATTATATGACCATACTTTTATACCCATGAAAGGGAGTTTCCCAAATAGGGTTGTGCTAGTCATGTGAAGGGGCAGGCCTGTGTAATTGTCTGTTTTGTATATCTGCATACATCTTTTCCTTTTTCTGTGATATCTTCCCCATCTTATTTATTAGATCATCTTTTTCTGAATGCCCTTAAATATCGAAGCTCTCCAGCATTCTGTTTGGGGTTTTTTTTCTTCTCCATATATTTCCTAGGTTGGGGATGCCAAATGGGTTTCATCCAAGGCTCTAGGAGCCAGGCCCAGTGCCACAGGAAGAGTTACCTGTTAGCCATGTCTGCCATGGAAGTAGGAGAGGGAAGTGGTGGCATTCTGCCAAGTATCTCCCATGCTAGCCTGGGCAGTTTCATTTGTATCATACATATCCATAACTGAAGCTTCATATATTCAGTAGCTGAATTAAAATTACCATTCATACATCCCACTGATATCTCTGAATTAGAATGCACAAAGCAGAACAATCATTTTGCCGCATTCTCTACTGTTTTCCCTGTCTTTGCTCTCAACGCCCTCTCCCTGGACTTCCAGAACAGGAGCCAGTAGTCATTCTAGAATTCATCTTCTTCCTCTACTAAGGAAACTAATCCGTCAGATGGTATTGATCCTACCGCCTGATGCACTTTCAAAGTTTATCTTTTCTCTTCATCTGTTGCCACTGCCTTATTCCAGCTCATCTCACCTTTTACTTTATCTCCTACCCTGTCCTTATCCATACTCACCCTTAATTTATTCTCCATGTAGCAGCCAAAATGTTTTTATTTCCTTGAGGAATGATCTGATTGTATCCCTCCTGCTTAAATTAAAGGGTGAAATTCCCTCTTTACAGTGTTCCAGACTTCCTCTGCATCCCTCTCTTCTGCCAGAGAGCCACTGTTGATTTGTGTATGTCCTTGCAAACCTTATTTTCTGGAATTGCATACATATAATTAATACATAGATAGGCATGTCTGTACTGCATGAATATGATCATGTGATCAGCAATTTGTTTTTGGTTAGCAATGTCCTGAAACTCTTTCCCTGACAATGCATATATTAGTACATCTACTGCATTCTTTTTAAACAGCTGCATAAAAAGCTGTGCTATGAATATATCATAGTTTATTTAAGCTTTTACTCTATTGATGGATGCTTAGGCTTTTTCTAGCTTTTCATTTTTCTAGACATCTCTATAAACATAACTTGATGTATATGAATGAATATATTTTTAGGAGAGATTGTTAGAGGTAGAATTTTAGGGTCCAGAGATAAAAGCATTGACATTTTGTTAGGTGTTACCTACTTGCCCTCCTAAGAAGCTGAACTGATTTTTACTCTCTGGTTACCAGGGTGTACATGCCGTTTCCCCTACACTTTTACCTCCAGTGTGTTATTTGCATTTTGACATTTTTTGTTATTTTGATGAGCAAAAAATGGCATCTTGTTTCCAGTTTGCATTTTCTTACAGATGAGGTTTAGTAGCTTCCCATATGTGTATGGAGCGTCTAAGTTTATTTTTCTAAATTCCATTTATTCATATTCTACCTAGATTTCTATGGGGTTGTCATATCCTTAGAGGATTTGTTGGAGGGCTTTCTATAATATACATACTTATCTACTCCTCCAGAGTGTAAGTTTTTCTTTGCCTCTGTTTTGATATGTTTTACTAGAGAAGTGTTAATTTTTTATACTCAAACATGTTGACCATTTCCTGTAAGATTTTACTTGCTTAGGAAGATGTTCCTTACCCCAAGATGAGAAAAATATTCAATACATTCTTCTAATACTTGTGTAACTATATAGTTTTTGTTTTTGTGGTACTAGGATTGAACCCAGAGGCATTCTACTTCTAAGCTACACCCAGCCCTTTTTAATTTGTGTTTTGAAACAGGGTCTCGCTAGGTTGCTGAGAGTCTCACTAAGTTGCTAAGGCTGGTGTTGAACCTGTAATCTTCCTGTCTCAGCCTCCCAAGTACTGGAATTACAGGTGTAGGCCACCATGCCTGGTTATAACTATATTTTTTATGTTTAGATATTCCATCAAATTTGTTTTTGAGGATGCTGTGCAGTAGTCATCTTTATTTTATTTTTTCCAAATGGATAGTCAGTTGTCTTTATTAAAACACTTCATGTTCCTAAAGTTATCTATAGCTAAGAGACTTGGAGGCAGCCTAAAGCAGTCCTGGATAGTAATTTAAACAAATTCAAATACTTCCTTTTGTCCTTTCTCTCTTGTACCTGCTCATTGTACATTTAATTTATTCCTAGCTAGAACATGACACCATATGTTGATTGCCTCTGTTTTTCCTCAGTCCTTTCTTACCTTTTTGGTGTTTTTTCACAGTGTGTCTTTTGGAGCCCTAAAGGTTCTCGGGGAGTACCATCTCCCTTAGATGATTCATCTGTATCAACTTCATTGAGATCTCTTCTCTCCATTGGACTTCCATGTAAAGTTTTTGTAAACAGGGATCTCTCTTACTGAAAATGGTTAAGAATATTCAATGCTTTCTTATCTCAGGTCCTTCAGAAAAGTGTGATCATTGGAGTGATTGAAGGTGGAGATGTGATGGAGGAGAGGCTGAGGTCGGCACGAGAGACAGCTAAGCGGCCTGTAGGAGGCTTCCTTCTGGATGGCTTCCAAGGGAATCCAGCAACCCTGGAGACCAGATTGCACTTGTTATCATCGGTCACTGCAGAGCTCCCGGAGGACAAACCAAGGCCAGTGTGTGGTGGGATGCAGACCAACCTCATGGGGTGCAGGGCAGGATTGTATGATGCAGACTCTTCACATGGGCATGCCTTCTGAGATTTTGATTATGTCCTTTCTGTCCTTTCCTCAGTGGACAGTGAGGGAGATTTCCATCAAGGCTACCCTGCCTGATTTCAGAATGTAGAGCAGAGGATTATTGTCATGTAAATTATTTTATTTGATCCTCATGAGTAAGGACAAGTGTTAACTGTTTCCTCTTGTTCTTGTGCCAAATATAATTATTGTTTTTTTGTTCATTCTAACTTATAAAGTCATGTGGAACTCTGGTTTAAATCAAGGAAAGTTGAGGACGGATCTGGGATGCCTAGTGAAATGAGGATGGACTGTACTAATAAGACTCTTTAAGAAGTTCTTAGATTTGAGACCAGTAGTGAGTAATGTATGTCATTTTTTGAAATTGAAGGGTCTGCCAACACCAGTGGGGTGGATGCTCCTGTTTCTGTAAATCACAGGATCATTCTGTACTGGTGAGAAGAGATGATCTGCAAGATTCGAAGTTACAAAGTTCAAGTTTCTGAAAGTAGCTCATATCATATTAGGCTCTCTAGTTTTTTCTTTTCTTTTTTTCAAAAACATGGATGAACCTGGAGGTCATTATCTTAGCTTGAAATAAACCAGGCACAGAAAGACAAATACTGCATGTTCTCGCTCACATCTGGAATCTAAAACAGTTGATCTCATAGAAGTGGAGAGTAGAACAGAGAGGCTGGGGTGGTTGGTGGGAGATGGGTTGGGAAGATGTTGGTCATTTGGAACATTTAGGAACAATAAGCTCAAGAGATGTATCTGAAGCCGGGCATGGTGGCACACGCTTGTAATCCCAGTACTTGGGAGGCTGAGACCGGAGGATTCGCAGCCAGCCTCAGCTACTTAGTGAGGCCCTCCGCAACTTAGTGAGACCCTGTTTCAAAATAAAGAATGCCGGGCGTGGTGGCGCACGCTTGTAATCCCAGTACTTTGGGAGGCGGAGACCGGAGGATCCGGGTTCGCGGCCAGCCTCAGCTCACGCACGCGCGCGCGCGTTCTCTCTCTCTCTCTCTCTCTCTCTCTCTCTCTTTCTCTCTCTCTGTCTCTCTCTCTCTCCCTCTCTCCCTGTCTCTCTCTCTCTCCCTCTCTCCCTGTCTCTCTCTCTCTCTCTCTCTCCCTGTCTCTCCCTCTGTACTTAGTGAGGCCCTCCGCAACTTCGTGAGACCCGGTTTCAAAATAAAG